>JABSTQ010007487.1:0-22461 GCA_013358835.2 Ixodes persulcatus
GCCGCGAGTACGGAAATAATAAATTGGATGCCGCGCTGGCATTTCTGAAGAGTTTGGCTTGTTTATCGTGTGTATCAATTTAAACTGGTTAAACTGGGGGGAAGTCTACCGACTTAATTAGCATGCCAAACTTGGCATGCTGGGGCAAAAACTCAGCTTGAAGCTGGGACCAGATTAACCAATATAATATATCATATCATATCATATCATATCAACCAGCATGCCAAACTGGGCATGCTGGAGCAATAACCAAGCTGGAATCTGGGACCAGGTCAACTAGCATGACCAGTATGACCGGATCACCCAGCATGACAAACTGGGCATGCTGGAGCAATAACCGAGCTTGTAGCTGGGACCAGTTTAAGCTGGTTATTTCAATAGGGCGTACTTAGCGTTCCAGCGACCTCTGCTCTACAAACAAAAGTCTTGTCTTTTTCTTTTTTTTCTTCCTTAGCACAATCTTCCTGGAAATAACTGTACGTGTATACTTTGTCTCACCTTAGTATGGACTATTGTTAGCCGCGCATGCTAAAAGCGCGAGCTAGTCGCTTTGAATGAAGCCGCGGCGGCTGCACGAGCGCTCGGGCAGCAAATGCTCCAGTCAAGGCAGTCAAGGCTGGCCGCTCGCGCCAGCACAGCCTTCGCGGTTAGTCCATGCTAAGGTGAGACGAAGTATAGCACCGACGGCACGCAACTGTGGTTCATTTCACTTACACTTTAAGCCTGTTCACCCTCTTTCTGAGCGCCAAAGCATATTTGAATAATCGAAGCGAGGACAGATTTATGGCAGCAATTTCTCTCTCCCTGTGACAACTATTTCGTGCTGCATACTCAAGGATGGCACATCTTCCACAGTGCCATAACGCTGTCAAAGCTAGTTTAGGGGGGCTTGGTGGCCGATTGGGCTAGCGCACACCAGCTCGGAGCACGTGGAGCGGGAGCTCGCGCTGTAGAACCCAGGGATTCTGGGTTCCATCCCCATCACTGTCCGTTTTGATCTGGATTAACGTCGTCCCGGTGTGCGGTCGTGTATTACTAATGCTTGGTGTACTTTAACTCCAGGCTAGTGGTTTTACTGCACTGGCTAAATTTTTCATCTGCAGCTGGGAAATACCTAAGTCGCCCGTTGAGGAAGACTAAGTAATAGGCTGTATAAACATACACGCACGCCAATTGTTTTTCAAAGCTAGTTGCGTGAACGCGTAGCTTCGTTTTGAATCTCTTCGCACAAGAGAGCGTGTGAATGAGGTGCAAAACAAAGTCACTTGCTCTCGCAGAAGTGCAAAGCTGCACTACCCTGGTGGCTACGCGAGCTTTGCTAGCGTGTAAAAACAATATTTCACGTGTAGTTTTTTTTATAGGTACCTTGACACCACGAAACATGTATTGGGAACAAAAAGTCCCTCTTGCAGGAATTTTAGCTGCCGGTGGAGATACCCACATCGCCAGCCAATCAACCCTAGAGTGCAAGGTGGCGCTGTTTCCCGCACACAGTTCATGCCGCGCTCTGTAGGCTTGAATAGCAGGATAACACTGGCTGGGAAGTCCAATGCACCTCCCCGCGTACCCAATGTGTCAATTTTTACAGCGTGTTTGACAAGCTACTTTCAAGACTTCGTATTTATTCGCAACTCCAGCCCGCCAATCGCCCTCTCTCGGACGAACGAAGAACCAAAAGAGCGAGGACGGCGGCGGTGACGGTGGCAAGAACTGCAGAACTTGGTATTGCTATTTCCGCATGGTTCTAATGGGCTGTTCGTGCCTCATGCAGTTTTAAGAGGGGAAAAACGATTGCGTTAACTATGAAATAGACCCCTCTCACCAGCCACCTTGGTTACCGCCCCCCCCCCTCCCCTCCCCTTTCCGCAATGCATCGAGGAAACTTTAGTCTTCTTGCACGTGCAAGAACCTTGGTGGAGCTCTGGGCTTATCGAGCCCAAGAAGGCACGAGCCGTCTCGGGCACTGGCGCGTGCCTCCTGTGAACTAAAGTTATGGCGGCTTCACGCATGCGCCCAACGCTTAGTGACACCGGTCTATTGTTATGTTCCGCATCACAACTTTTAAAAATAAACATGCTAATTTCTTTAACACACTTCAACATTTCCGTCACCTGTGACATGCTCCTGCCCTAACTGAGACGTATTTGTAGCCAAATAAAAATACGTTTAGCACACTGTACAGCGTCAGCCAGCAGGCGCTTGAAAAAGCCTGGGGAATCTTTCAGCGCCTCTTTCGCCATCTTCGGACTACCGCTTCGCCATCTATTGGCGGTGAGAAGCTCGCAAGGTGGTGGTGGTGGTGAATACGTTTATTTAAAGAAAAGAAAAAATATATATCTCCGGAGACTCGAAGTTTTCATGACGCGGTGGCCTTAAGGCTTGGCATAGTCTCCTAGGTTAAAGGTGTTAGATGGCGTTTCCCAGGCCTCCCTCAGAAATATACTCTAAGAGAGATCTGAGGATCCTGGTCTTGCTTGGGGTGTCACCCGCTGGGTGCGTCCAGTCCTGCAGTTTTGAAGGTCTTTCATTATTCGCCATCTTACTGAAGATGAGTGCTCTGAGGGTGGAGAGGGCCTCACATTCCCAGAGTAGGTGTTTAAGTCTGGGAATGGATTCCTCGGCTTGACATCGCTGGCATCTGGGGTCGGGAGGGACAGCGTAGGGTAGTTGTTTCTTAAGTCTTGCCAGGTCCATTTGGTATCTGAACCTGGGTGTGACTGCTCCTCCTGTGCGTATGCGGCGGAGCATCACTGATTCTTTTCTCTTGAATTCTTCCCTAGGAAGAGGATGTTGTTCTGGGGTCCATGATCTTGCCAGAAGATGTTTTCGTGTCTTCTGGGCTAACCTGAGTTCCTCCCTTGGATCGTACGGGGGAAGCTCAGTGTCTTGTTGTTGTGGTGTTGGGCCTGCCGTAGAGGACTGAGACAACAGGGACGGTTGCGTGAGATTCCTCATTTCCTGCTGTGCAGCCTCATGGGCTAGCTCGTTGCCCGAAATGCCTTCGTGCCCGGGAGTCCACCTGACATTAATTTGAATTCTCTTGGATCTGTGTAGCGAGATCGCGAAGGCGAAGATAGCGTCAATGGTGGGGCTAGAAGAGGACCTGTATTTCTTGAGTTCTCTGATGGTGTCTTGCGAGTCGGTATAGACTATTAGCTGTTGTTCGTCTTGTAGATGGGGTACTGCCCCTCGGATGGCTTGCAACACCGCCTCCCGTTCGGCGAAGCCCGGCGTGGTGTGGCCTCGAGGGTTGCCTTGTGTCTCAGTCCAGGTCGCATTTCCTTAGATGTATGTGGCTGCTGTTGCCGAACCCATATAGGAGATGCTGGCGTCCACATAGACGATCATGTTTTTTTCGTCCTCAAAGCTCGCAAGGGGCGCTTCTGTTTTCCTCACTCCAGAGCCGTATATTAGGAGAGTTTGGGCAATGGGTGGAGCAAAGGCCGTTACCAGCGCCGAAAACTCCCCCAACGGTTAGAGCGAAAACTAAAGGTACGACACAGCGTCGTCCAATCAGGAGACCGCGACGCCACAATATTGCAAACGACATTTAAAGCGTGAAATAGAAGCGTTCAATCTCGGCCTCTCTACTCCATCTCACAAATGTCTGCAGTAAAGACAAAGGCACAGGTGCGTGAGCCTAGCTCAGCGAAATGCTTTTGTTTGTACGAGAATTCGGGCATAGGAGGCACTTTCCAAAGCCACGCGCTCGTGCCCATGCCTCTGTCTGCACTGCTAATGTTTGTGCAGATGGAGTATCGGTGATAGTTCGCTCTGGGCCGGTTTGCTAGAACAGCGTCTAAGCTGAGACTGGCTGAAAGAAAACAGTGAAAAGGGTTGGGCGCGCGAGCGTCTTGAAAGTTGAGACGCGGAGTCCCGCTTGGCGTGGGCGCTGGCTTTGGCAGTGCTGTCTTTCCCAGTCTCAGCTGAGACGCTGTTTCTAGCAAGTCGGCCCTGATTGGGAGCGCACGTTCGTTTATTCTACACTTGAATATTGGCGTGACGAATACCTCACATGCGCAAAGTTTTCAGTCACCGAGAGCTAAACCTTTTCACTATAGCAACGCTAAAACGGCTTAAATTAGTCGTGTCACATATTTAGAGCACACGACCACCGCTAGGGCTGTTTCGTGGCCTGTGGTTTGCCCCCAGATGCTCGCCTATTCAAACCAATGTATGGCCAAACTCTCTCAATAAACGGCTCTGCCTCACTCTCAAGTCCCTTCATGCTTTAAAAGTAGCGCAAGTTGCGTCGATGCACGAAGCACGTGCAGCGTGCAGCCGCTGGGAAGTTCGTGGCGGCACAGCACACCAGTGAGCTAGATTTAAGACGCCATGTTCTTCCCACAAGTGGCGCGCGGCACGTGTCGCGAGCATTTCCACAACAATGAATGTCGCCACTTTTCCCAAGATAGAGGCCCTTAGCTCACTCTGGGGAAGTGCACATGCTTCCCACACGGTTGTGATTTAATTTTCATAGTGCATAAAAGCTTGGCATTGCAGGTGCTTGCACCAGCAGGGGCAGTTGAAATATCCTCACACTGGGTTGTAAACAAATTCCACCAGGCGCCGTGGATATCTGATTCGGTCGAGGAGGCTTGCTAGCGAAATTTCCGCCATAGCTTTCCGTTATATTCATTAGGTTCCGTCGATTTCGCTGGAGTTGCCAATAGCTAGGGGTAATTTGCAAAAAGATTTATTATCGTCAGTGACAGGCTAAGAATCCAGTGCGCGCTTCGCCTCCATCTCAAGGTATCTGGCTTTGGTAACGCTTCGTCACACGCGCAGCTGAAGCCCGGTGAAAGGCACAAGAGCGTTCTGAAGGCGGAGCTTCCACTGGGTACTTCGCCTGTCGCCGATTATTTGCTACGTGCGTGACCATTTTCGTCGCTGTGATCAGCCTTTCACGATTGGTCTTGGCAGGTCTTGACGTCTTGTGTAAAATAATTTCTGCTCACACGGACGGAAATACGAGCAAAGCAAGACTCTCAACTATGACGGCGTTGATTAAGCAACGTGCACGTGATTGCTAAGATTCTGTTCCACTTATAACGCACCATCAAACTTGTCGCACGCTTCTAATAATCTTTGTCGTGACACCAGGGCCGGTTTGCTCATCTTGCGGCCGCGGCTGCGGCTGCGGCCGAGAGGGATTTTTCTGTCACGTGACCAGCTCCATGGGGACAAGGAAGTACCTAGCGACCCTGCCTAATGGCGGAGAAATCCGTATCGCTTCGAGCACAAAAACCTAATTTCGCTCGCAGAAACGAACTGCAGGAACTTTCAACTGGAGTCTAATTGACCGCCCCTTTATACTGTAGGAGCGGTAGGTAAAGTTACGGCCAGGGAGGGTAAACATGAGCTAAAATAAAGAAAAAACCACGCGAGATAAAAGCGGTGGCAGTATACGTATTTATATACCTCCGCCAGCGCCGGAGGCTCGCGTCTCTCCTGTGGTCGAGAGGTTAGAGCGTCGGTACTTCGCGTCGCGGCGTGAAAGTTGCGGGTTCAAATCGCGCTAGAAACTTTTTTTGTGTGTAATTTGCGCGTGTCTCACTTTTTAATTGTGATCTGTTTTTACGAATCATTCACTTGCACTACTGCGCCTTACTCTATTTTTACTATTTGTCCCGCCTGTTCAATTGAAACACAGGGAAGAAAAAAAATAAAGATCAAGGCAAGTTAACGCGCTAATCCAATCGTTTCATAATGTTTATTAAAAGAAAACCAAGGTAACAACATCGGTATTGCTTTCACACAAACGGAGCCGAAACAAGCATACTTTCCCCAGCAACTGCAATTTTATGTTTTTAAGCAGGCAACGCTCTTGCTGCGACTCCTTTCAATAACAGGAAAAGCCTATTTCGTACTAATAAAAACTGCAGTTGTGACATTTAAAAAAGAAAAAAAAAACTTCCACAAAATAAGCAAAAAGAAAAAAAGAACTAGCAGCTCTGGATGCATTGATTGAGCAAATTCCTTCAGGCAAGGCAGCAAGTCAAACGTCTGAGAAGGTAGTAAAACCGAAATAAAAGAGATCATACTTTTACTAGCATGGAATGTGATAAAAGATATATTTTTACTCTTTACTTTTTTGCTGTGGCAATCGTTTTGTAATATTAACACATTACTTGTTGAATTTTAGTTAGAATAGCAGACGATCACAACCGAATTCAAAAATAAATCAGGCGTCGACATCGCAAACCATCTCTCTAACGCAAACACCTAAAAAGAATTTGGATCAACAAATGGAATTAATTAGAGCAGTTCGAAAACGGAAACGACAAATTCTAGAGGAATTCAGCAGCACAGTTACCTGGCGAATGAAGAGACGGGCATGGAAAGATATTGTCACCTTTCCGCGGCGTGTACGGCAGATGCAGGAGGCGTGGCGGAAATTGGTAAAGAAAACCAGAGACATGTATGCGCTCTGCCGAGGCCATGAACAACGAACTGGTGAGTCAGAACTACGCGCCCAATGATTTTATAGAGCTCATAGGGCCTTGTCTGCATTCTTGGTGAGAGTGCAGTCAAATACAAAAAAAAAAAAAAGAGAACGTTTCTGGCGCGATTTGAACCCGAGCCTTTCACGCCGCGACGTAAAGTTCCGGCGCTTTAACCTCTCGACCACAGCAGAGAGTTTTTTTTTTTTTTTTTTGTCAGACGTTTATTTACAGCATGTTTAAAACAACTATAATTTACATTATTCTTTACAAGTAATGCGTTACACTATACACAGGTAGAGCTCTACATTTCCGTTTGAATATATACAAGCAATGCGTTTACATTATATACATGCATATGCGTTACCTTTTCGTTACATAAAAGCAGTGCGTTTCATTCTCGTTACATTATACAATAGAAATTTACAAAACCACAACGCTCATCTCAAAGAGGAAGGTGTCAATGATACTTTCTAGATCGACTGATGCTGTCGTCGATTATATAATATCAGGGGAACGACTGAGATTTTTTACGACGTCTTTCCATTCATCATTTTCATCACAACGTGCCAATATTCCCTGACCTACTTGAATGGCAATATTTTTAAAATTTACCCAGGATGGCTTTGCGACACCTGCTTCATTATCCACTTTACGCGTTTTCCACAAACTATAAAGACCGAGAACTACTAAAATGTCTTGAATGGTATCGAGGTGTTCGGCGAAATGCAAGTAGCGAAGGTTTGTCTCTTCCACTTCAAAGTCTTTTTTCAGCGTCCGTTTGAAAACATCCCAAAAGAATACAGCGTCGACACAAAGAATAAAAGTAGCCGCCGGCGCTGGCGCCAGTATATAAATATAATGCCACCGCTTTTATCTCGCGTGTTTTTTTATTTTATTTTGGCTGATATTTAACCTCCTTGGCCGTAACGTTTCCTGCCGCTCCTACAGTATAAAAGGGCGGTCAATTGGACTCCAGTTGAAAGTCCCTGCAGTCAGTTTCTGCGAGCGAAATTAGGTTTTTGCGCTCGAAGCGATACGGATTTCTCCGCAATTAGGCAGGGACGCTAGGTACTTCCTTGTCCCCATGGAGCTGGTCACGTGACAGAAAAGTCCCTCTTGGCCGCAGCCGCAGCCGCGGCCGCAAGGTGAGCAAACCGGCCCAGGTATGAGCGGCGCCCTCCTATGGTTCCCTCTGGTGACGTCATTAGCTTGCGAACCGCAAGATCGATGGTGTTTGTAATCAGCATGGTGGAAACTTGAAATCATAGCGCTCTGAATTAAACACTGCCAACATCGTCATAATTGAAATTCTTACATTACTCTTATTTCAGTCCATGAAAAAACCTTTTGCTGACGTCATAGTCAACATTCGGCGAATTGTGGAAGGCCGACCAGGCGACACTTTTGATCGCGCACGTCGCCAAGAAAACCATAAGGAACCTCTTCTTGTTTATATGGAGTATTCACTGGGCGCCATATTTGTGGGTGCTGTCTAGAGCGCATGCTCAGAACGAGCCCACATTAATAGGTTGCTAAGACCGGCACTCTTGATGGTGTGGAATGCACGTGGCAAAAGAACCGTGGAAGCTCGCCGTGAGCACGCGTTCAGCAGTCGTGCACACAACTATGGCTACCAGTGAATACTTCCTATTCACCGCATTCGGTGGGAGTTGGTACCACGAGGGCGCCACAGTATTCGGTGCCCCAGTAGACTTCCGGTAGTGTATTTATTTCTTCTTCAGTAACACACAGCGATCGGAAAAGAAGATTTTCCTTTGGAGAGGTACCTGTAATAGGTTTGTAAGAACCTGCGCGCTTTGTAGAACGTAGTACAAATAACAAAAGGATGTGTGACAAGAGGAAAAGAAGAGGAAAACCGGAAGCGCGCAGGGGTCCGCTGATAGTGCGCGGCAGCGAGCTGGTTTGCAAACAAACATCGGTGAATAGAAGAGCCACGGTAGAAGAGCGCACTACGCGTATAACACATGTTTTGGAATAGACCGTAATTCTCACTAAGCGTTCGGCGCATGCCTGACGCCGCCGTAACTTTAGTTTACAGAAGGCAGACGCCGTGCTCGTGAGGGCTCGTGCCTTCTCGTGCTGTACACGCGAAGAGCTCCGGCGAGGTTGTCGCACCTGCAAAAAGACTAAAGTTCCCTCGATGCATTGCGGCAGTGGTGGCGTAATCAAACATTATGGTGAGATCAGTCTAATTTACTCTTTCAAAATATATTCTGCTCAATCACTGATTTTCACAGGACCAAAGCTATTTCCTGAAAATTTCATCCCCGGTTCCAATCGGTTACAATTCGCGCGAGAAAAAGCGTTCATGTAACTCCTTTTGTGGGGACATAACAAGAGGATTGAATACAACGACAAAGAAGTTTTTAGTTCCACGCTTTATCAGTGTTCGTATCGTGAAGAACCGTCATCCTGTAAAACCTCATCGGCTGAACGTAAGTGTTCATATTTACCACTTTTGATTATTGTATTCATATTAATTTATTTTAATTTATTCTTGCTTGGCAATGTGCTGCATTGTGTAATTAGTTTTACGTACATTTAGCGGGCGGAATACATATTGGGCTATCTGTAAAATAGGCAGGGAAAATCGTCTCCTTCAAGTAGGGGGCTCACTTTTTATAGCAAGTGGTATTTAAGGCGTGGATGTTTCCTTTCTGAAACATCCCGTTCACCTTGGGAAAAACAAGAAATGTCTGAACGGCGCCACATAGCCATGGAACAAGTATTTCGAAGGTTCACTAGAATTTTTGGCAAACGTGATGAGGTACGCAACATGAGTAGGGAGCTCGAGTAACCATCTTTATTGGCGCAAAGGTTTCCAAGGCCGCGTGGCAGGTAACCCTTCCCGTACGGAAGCCCCTAAGCCGACAGTGGTCCTGTGACTCCTGTCAAAGCCCGAGCGAAGTTTTGCCACCTTGGCTGGTCTCAGACAGCTCTCTATCCTTCCACCGTGTTCACGGGGAATCTACGTTGCAGTAAAAAATATTACATGCGTGTTTTTAAACGAAGCGCTCACCCATATGATCAGCTTGCCCAAGAGCCGTGCTTGTGTCGCCATCTTTGGAACGACGCATGAAGCACTGTTTTGAAGTAGGCCAGGATGGGGATTCCTTGAGGTATCTATCATCAGGTGGCGCCACAAGCGCGAATCTTTGGCAAACTTTGCTCCGTTTTAAAGTTCGTGTGTAATGCTGCGAAGGCAACAGGCGCTACCACGCTACCGTTTTGGTACATCCAGCGTCTCTACTGCCCGAAAGCGCATGAAAAATTCCGAATAAAATATTATCTTCAGGCACTGTCTCGCGCCAGTAACTCTAACCGCTCATTCACACTGGAAGCGGATCCGCTTTCGCAAAGCGGTTGCGAACGCGGTTGTATAAAGATCCAGTACAATTGCACGCGGACTCGATGACATCAAGTGCGCGTGCAATTGTACTAAATCTTTATACAACCGCGTTCGCAACCGCTTTGCGAACGCGGATCCGCTTCCAGTGTGAATGAGCGGTAAGAGAGGTGAACTCGAAGTATAAAACGAGATATAAGTTGTCACTCCGGAGCTTGTCGCTAAAAATGTCAAGGCCGTTCTAACTTTTTAAAAGAGGAAACTAAGTAAAAAAAAAAAAAAATTCACAAAGTAAATTATCAAACAACGTCCGCCTTTGATGAAGATTTGAGCCTTCCACGGGGATGCGCCGCTTTTAAGTCTCGTTTGTCCCTCTATTTTGCCACCCTGTTTTATTTGAATTAACATTTTCAAGAGAGGCTCCTGGGAGCCCCCAGGAAACATTGTGGGTGTGTTGCCCGTGACATCGATTTTTATTTTGTAATGCTCCCAGTATTTTTTTTTTTTACATTTGAGAGGTTTTATTTGACCCCTAACTTTCATTTTATCGTTTTGAACATGATGGCGTCCACATTCAAAAGTACAGGCGTCTGCTCTTGCTCGGAGTGGGAAATAGACCTCGCACACGCAAAAAACAACAACAAACAAACAGCACCATGTCGCACTCATGTGGCCGGTTACATCATTTACATCAAGTTTGTTAGTCATGATTGCGTTACATGTGATTCGACCCCTCTGTGCAGTACTCACACGCTCCTACGACTAGCGCAGGGGCCCCAACAAAAATGAAGCGGGTGCCACGACGGTGGCATCTCCGCCGCTGGGAGCTGTTTTCTCCGTGCGTCATAAACATCGACCGCATTGTAGTTCTCTGGCATTGCAGACAGACGACTTTTGATAGAAACAAAATGTATTTATTTTTATTTTTATATATAAATTTGCATGTCTAAACAAAAAAAAAGCGATACACCGTCCTGGGACGCTGTTAAACTTCAATACCACATGATCATATCGCGAGTACAAATCTCAAAACATCTGCTGCAATTCTAGAAGCAGACGTCAGTCACGCTGATATACAGCAACACAGCGATATGCCTTTGAGATCCCACAAAGAAAATAAATGTTCAAAAATGATACCCCTAACCTGTTCGATAAAATGCCCGTACCGGTAGAAATGTTTTGTCCCTCAAAAGCACATGCACACGCACGCACGCACACGCGTTCGCACGCACACATTCACGCAAAGAGCACGCACCAGTAAAAACTTAATGATGAGCCCACAAATATCCGAAAAATAATAAACTTGCGTTTTCTGAGGCCGTATACTCTCAAAAAGCAGCGGCGTAGACGAGGTAAACAATTACGGAGCGCATATGTTTCTGACGCCTTGAAGCCGGACTATGACGCCGCCGCACTGGCGGGTGAATCTTTGGTAGCCCTGCTGGTTTACCGTCGGGACAAGTGACTCTAGTGCACGGGCAAGAAGAACACTTAATATTTAACATGAACTCTAAGCGAAAATACTGCAAAGACCACAATACAGTGTTCTAGAAGGTGTGCAGTGCCAACTGCGGCGCGCTGTCCGTATGGCCGTTGAAGCGGATGCCGCTGTGTGGGGCGGATGTAGTTTCCCCGAGCAGTAGCGCTGGTAAGGTGGGGCGTCGGCTACTTGCTCGTGGTATATCACGTGAAGGTTTTATCACAACATACCATCTTATAAGCTATGCGCTCGTCAGATGGGTCGAAAGGGTGTTACAAATGCTTGGAAGGTGAAATGCGGTGGCGATGTGTTTCTTGGTGTTCAACACGACGCAAGCGGCAAGCTTGAAACACGGCACGGTTATGCCGCTGCAACGAAAATAAACTACGTATAGGCGAATGCATAGTCAGCTTAGCGGTTCGGATCAAATGCCAAGTTTCAAAACCGGGCGTTATATGATTTATAAACACTGTCCAAAATGTAAGAAAAAACTTCAGCGTCTAGTAGCAGATGCTATTCGCGCCCATGCATTCACATGCTGTGTTACTGCAATTTTCTTCTGATCCATATACGCTCAGTTAATCGAATCCCAACATATAGCTTTCAATTCTGACATCGATCGAGGGCTAGGTGATGAATAGTTTATTATTGCGACGAGAAAAAACACAGTTGGTATTTCTTTTCAGTTTACTTGAGCCCGATAAATAAAACCATAGGGACCCACTAAGATTATATTAGTGTCATGTTCTTTACTAGCTGAGTGGCGTTCAAGATGGAGACGGAAATAAAGCTATGCCTGGTTTGCTTCGTTGTTCGCTGTTCGTGTATGCATAAGTTGCTGATCATTTGTGTTCTTAAACCCTTGCTATTTCACTGATCTGTAGCTGTAACTCCTCATAAAAATACTGCCATCCTTGTTTTGCCACAGCAAGAGAAGCAACTGCAAACCTCAGCACATGATTTGACATAATTGTACCACACTCTCGAAAAAGGGTATCACATTACACCCTTTTGTCCCATATAATGTACCCCAAAAATTAGGTTCGACGCACAGCGCACGGCAGTCGAACAGACGGCCCCCAATTTTACGAGGGGCTTGATAACGGTGTGATAAATTTTCGCGAGGACCTAATTTTCGCGAATTTCGCGAATCGCCTACAATTCGCGACAAATACGTCCCGCGAACAATTCGGGCAATAAGTGAACGCTACGGAAGCTACACTCGATTCGCAAAAATTAGAACCCGCGAATAATTTCAAATTTTCAGCTTTGGCCCGATTCGCGCAAATTTGAGCCCGTGAAAATTAAGTCGTTTACAATAACTTATTAAATAGCTAAAGTGCGTATCAAAGACTACAGAAAGAAAACACTGAGGTTTTTCAGTAGGGCCAAGACAATCACGATTATTTTTTTTTTGTAGTCGGTACCACGTACAATAAATATTTTAATAAGTTGTACCGCACGGCTATCAAGCCTCTTGTGGAAGTCAGTACCGTCAGAACGACGTCAGTGCACTGTACGTCGAACTGAAGATTTGGGGTGTATTATATGGGACAAAGGGTGTAAGAATACACTCCTTTTTTTTTAGAGTGCGCGAAAAGGGTGAATAATAAAAAGCAAGATGATCTAAATCATGATCATTATCATAATTTAAATTGCACGGTTTGTCTATTATGATTTAAAACAAAGAGTTTCCCCCAAAATAATACTGAAATTATTTTCCTTTTGCCGTTCGTATATCACTGTTTGCTTCGCTTGATGGTTTATTTTGTATTTGAAGTTAAGAATGATCTAGGAGGAACGAATTGTGTCAGGCAGCCGCCACTAAAAACAACTAGTGTTCAAAACGTCACTAATTTCTAGCTGAAGTTTTTTTTTAATGAACTAAGTTTGATACAAATCAAATTAATTTGATTTAATTCAAGAAATATGTATATTTGAGTGAAAAAATTGTGTCGTATTTCACCCCGACTAAAATGAACATTTATTTCAACTTAACAATGAATGCTGCCAAGAAAGCGACCAAACAAACGAGGGAGAAAAGTTCCGGCAATTTATCTTTCCCACGGCTTACGAAAACGGCTCAATTCTACATGAAGATGATATTGAGCCAAGAAGCTCTGCCTCACATGAAGCATAATAAAAATTGTTCAGCCTTTCTACTCTCGTGAACAAGGAAGACCAGCGGAGCCGTACTCGATACACTGTGTGCTTCTTCTTCGTCGCCGTCTGTTTTTCGCGCTGTTTCCTGCAATGAATTCCCACAACGCTCCCAACTATTCATTCTTGTATTATAGGTGGAAAGGTTGCCGCCATCTACGAGCGACGGCGGAAACCATGCTGGTTATGTGCTTGCCGCCGTCGCTTATAGATGGCGGTAGCTGTCCAGATAGGTTTGTGTCGACATACACGGACACGATCCTGGGGAACCTAGCCCTTAACAACTCCGCTGTAAAGAAAAACAAAACTAGATGGAAAACATGTACATTCAGAGCTGCATCTGATTTCATACATTCTAAACCCCAAACAATTGAGAACGACATTACGTCAGCGAACAGCATGACAATACTCAAAAATAAAAAAATGAAGACGTTCATAATGAAGCATTTGTTTACAACAAAATTCGAAGTTTACTGTAGCTTTCGCTCATCGAAGACGTGTATTTTGAGTTTTAGGATGTTTAACGTCCTTGACCTAGAGTAAGAACACATATAAAAGCTTAGTAAAGCATTATATTTATATAGAACTCAACAGGAGGTGACCATTTATCGATATAAGTTAGCTTATATTGATAAGTCAAGCATCATATTTATAGAAACCTCTACAGAAGGTGACCAATTATCGATATACGTTAGGGTGCCCTAAAGCAACATGCAGTTACCTAAATATATTCATCTCCCTCAAGATGAACACTCTTCAGGGAAATGTTCCAATTAAAATTCCGGCAACCAGTGATAAGGACGGTTCTCTTTCCATTGGCCGTGCAAACCTCTCTGTGACAAAACATGGTGACAATATTGTCGTCGGTGCAAATCATTTGAAAACCAATGTATTTTTCGGCTTAATTACCATAAATATTTAGCTTCCTGAACATCGCATGGAAATACAGAAGTGTCTCAATAAATTATCATAAAGATTCAATAGATTACCAGGAAGATTTAACTTTCTGCCAGTCACCAGCTCAAAAGACAAGTTCAATATCCAGCCATCCGAAACCGGAGAACGTTACATAAGCTTCGGTAATAGAGATTTGTCCGAAAGGAATAAATGAAGTAAAGCCCTAAGGAAGGCGCATCGTGTTTGACCATTACCGTAAGGAGGTTACCTCCTATGTCTGATAAAGGCTGGAAAGATATATTGCTACTACTATAAGAAACAAAATTGGGACCGAAAAGAGATTTAGCAAATGTTGTCTTCGAAATATGTGCTAGGAGCTATGGTTATCGCGTGGCGGGAGCCCGGGAAAGTGGACAACGAACAATGGGGGAGGCTCGAGACATTCTTATAAAATGGCTGATCATTGACGGATGCTGGTCTGAGACCTGAGTTCCGCTATGAGCCAAGGTGATACTGACGGTAGAGGAGCTACGCAAGCAATGGTCCCGTCCAGCTCCTTGTGTCAACGGGCTTCAAGGAAACTCAATTTCGAACGATTCTGGCACGTCAGTGATCTCGCTGCGAAGCCAGGAAGAGAAAAGATGAATGTCCTCATCTATTTCATGGGCGATAAAACGGATGGTATCATGTTATCTCTCAGTTTACTTTAAGCGCAAATGACTGACTTGAGCGCATGCAGTGACCAAGACTTCGAGAATCTTTTTGTAGTGAGACGGAATATTGTTTATGAGTGAGCCACTTTCCATCAGAGATGTCAAAGAGAAAAAGAGAGCGTCGAGGATTTCGTAACATAGCTTCTCAAGATTGCCACGTTCTGCAACTTTGACGCAACCCACGACGAAATGATCCGAGATAGGATAGCGGTAAAACTCAAAGATCACAAGCTTTCTGAAAGACTACGGCTTGATTCAGCCTTGACGCCTGAAAAAGGAACAAAGATGATGTGACAGTCTGAGGTTGTAAAAGACCTAAGAACCAGACTTCACACGTGCAGCAACGCAAACGTGGATCGACTCTACATATCAAAGGAGGCTCCACTCCGAAAAGCAAATAGACCTGTATCTCTCACGTTTTGAACAGCGCCCCTGGCGAGAAACATATGATATTTTTAGGTCGCGTTTCCACTGTGCGTAGCGTTATGTCCTTTCACACGCTCTGTTAGTGCGCGTGAACCTGGAGCAGACACCGAGGTAAACTGTCAGACGCTATGTTTACGCCCGTGGATGGTACATGATGGGACGCTAGGACGCCGCACCAAGTCAACATTAAATGGTCGCGTCTCGCGGACGCTAGCAGAAGCGCCTCTTTTGTGGTCGCGTCTCGTGAACGCTGCAGCGCCCCCTGGCCGAGAGAAACAAACCTATCGAGGAGCAAGAGTGGGCGCGAAGAAAGCACGCAGCAACACTGCTGAGTTTCAAACATGGACTGGACACTGCTCACGCTGGTGCAAGAATCAGCATTCAAAAGAACAGTGTCCGGCAAGAAAGGCGATGCGCAGCAAATGTCATATAAATGGACATTATACCCGCCAACGCCGAAACTCCCCAGCACTGAATCAAATGCCTAGTACAAAGACTGCACTTTAAGAAGAGAAGGAGGAGAAAGGTAGCAACAGCGACTGTTCCTCCTTGTTGTGGACAAGTTGCCCAGGGAAGAGAGGAGCGGAAGTTCAGATGAAAGGAGGAGGTCCAGTTCCTCCTTGTTCATTTAGCGCAGGTGTAGAACATCGCACTGCTGAAAATGTAGTCAAAGGTTCGATCCCTGGAAGGAGCGGTGCCTTTTTTTTTTCTTTCGTTAAGTTTTTTTTTACCAAAACAAACATAAGCAAACCCTGACCGATGGAAGGAAAAGTAAACTCTTTTTATCCACCGACGCCAAGAAGAACTATACAAATATCATTGCTACAAGCTTCATCAGCACGCTCTTTGATAAACAATATTTGGGCATCCAGGTTGGATCTAAGCCGTTTACGCAGGGCCAAGACGACGAGGTCGGTCCTTCAGTCGTTTCTTTTGCCGTGCCGTTTTCGACATTCATAAAGAACGAAGTTTAAACACATCCGTCATAAACTGCTAAGCTTCGAAACGATGCCGACACTGCAACGTAGACTGGTGTGCTGCGATCAGCTGCGATAGCGGCGGTACGGACTTCCGCCCTCGGCCACTCCGACCACATATCGGCTGCCTCGGCCGCCTCGACTGCCGGGCCCTGACCCTGGCTATGACCACTGCAACCAACGGTGCAAAGACTAAAACGCTGTGACGCTACGAGGACTGCAAGCGAGTTGTGGCCCTTTGAGGTCCCTTGTCCTCGCGACCGCGGTGCAGCGACTGTGGTATGTGGTTTATCTGTGCGTCTTCTGTGCAACGTTCGGTGTTGTCACTCCTTACCGTTTGCCAACCGATCATCACCTTAATTCTGTGTTTCCGGAGCTGCAGATGTCCGTGCTGCTGTTTACGAAGACGCAAACGGTCGCCGACGTTCTTTGTGTGCATAGGCGCCCGTTCGTTCTTGTTACCCCTTATCGTGTCAACCGACAATCACATTAATTTTGTGTTTCTGGAGCTGCAGATGGCAGTGCTGCTGTTTCGAACGAAGTGCGAACGGTCGCCAACGCCCCATGTGTGCAAGGGCGTCCGGAGGTGTTGGTGCAAGGCGGGGTGTGAGGAAGTTGCTGCGTTCTACTTCTGGAAAAGACGCAAGAAAACGAGATGGTTTTCCTTTCTACTCCGGCCCCTCTCCTCCCTCCGGGAATATTTCTGCGGGCGCTCATGTGTGTGTGTCGTGGTATCCGGCCAACTTGTTGAAAGCAAGTTGGTAAAAGGCGAATTTGTCGATAGACAACTTGTAGAATAAGCCACTCCGTCATTGGCCCATTTGCAGATTCCAACTTGTCGAAGACCAGTTTGTTTTGTAGGCTTCGAGGATTTAAGAGGAACCCCCTTATAGTCGTTTCTTGCTCTGCATTTTTTGCCCTTAACTATTTTGTTCCCTTTGCATATCCAAGTACAAGGTACTATCGGGAGAATGATTAAGTGTGAACGGCGGAATATGCGGCTTTTGATACGCAATGCGTCACCTGGAAGCTCTCTGGGAACTCATGGAATTGTGCGTTAGGAGTGAGGGTACGACTCCTACCAACACTATTATCTACTGGGAATGCTAGACCAAGAGTGCACAACTAAAAAATTAGGCGGGCCAAAATTATGTTTATTAAAAACTGTGCAGGCCTCACCTAGTGCGACGTGTTGCACATTTTTGTTGCGGTCAGGCTTCCGATATCAGGTGTTATCGCACTCGTTTCCGTCTTTAGCACATCTCGCAATGGCATGTCCGTCATGACAGATCCAAGGTAGTTCTTGTTCAGAGTCGTCAGTCATTAGCAGCGTGCGAATGGTTCGGGCAGTTGTAGGCCCGATGATACGAGTACATCCAAGACTCGAGAGCTGCTGCCTGCCTGTGACAAATGAGACTGCGAAATCCGCATAGCTGCGACTCTCATGTCGATTATTTGTCTGTGCGCCTAATGTACTACATTCTTGCCGAGTGCGGCAACCGTTGATCGCCCTGTTTTTGTTTTTTTTCGCATAACCAACATGCTCAGGCACTGCTGTCTGTTGTGAAAGTGGTCATGAACGACTACGCGATTGGTCGCCAATGTTGCCATGTGTCCGAGTGTCAACCGACGATCATCTGAGGATCATCCTGGTTCGTGTCTCTGTGCATCATCAGTATCGCTAAAACAGTGCTGTCTATCCTGGAATTGGTTGTGAACGAAGACGCAACTAATCGCTCAGGTGTCCCTGTGTTTCACAGCAAGATGACATATGCTCCCTGGTTGCTATTCTATTTAAGATTTCAGTGTTTTAGGGAACCGTTTGTGCAGCTATGGTCTAATCGATCAACCTGCAGTTAGTCATGTTCTGGCGCTGATCTAGAGAGTAACTTCGATCGTACTATGGCGAATATCGCTATCGTCTGCATGCAATGTCATGCTAGCCGCACTTTGGGTACTCTCGGAAAAGAAGGCTGAACAGCATTGAAATATTGCAGAAAGGAGACGTGTCCTTGTCTTCAAACAATGGCGTTTCTTAGTGGTCGAGACTCCTACTGCATGGTGCGCTGGCCTTGTGAGGGCTCCCAAGGCAGCGGGAGGCTATTGATTGTGCGTCGGCTTTATCAAGCTGACCCAGGTCATCTTCCGAGAGCAGCATATAATGCCGACCGTCGACCAGGCGTTCGGGTTGCCGGGAAGCGCTACCATCTTCTCGAAACTGGGCGCAATGTCTGGGTTTCACCAGGTGCGCCTCTTCGAAAGCTGCCAAAAGTACATGACAAACATTACACCCTTGGGCGATTCTATTATCGCTGCCTGCCCTTCGGAATTCAGTCGGCCCCAGAGGTGTTCCTTAGCCCAATGTCACTGATTCTCGAGGGAATTAAAGAATGCGTCATCATGGTAGACGACATCCTGGTGTTTAGCAGAGACCGGTCTAAACCCGAAAGACGACTACAAGTTGCCCTCGAGAGACTGCAGCAAAAGGGAGTTATGCTGAATGCCTCCAAAGGCCACCTCGGGGTGTCGTCCCTCAAGTTCCTCGGTGTGGTGTTGAGCACCAACGGCATAGCACCAGACCCCGACAAGGTACCCCGCCCTCACGGGTTTGCGATTTCCGGCAGACGTGCAGGGCATGCAGCACCTCCTGGAAATGCTGAACCGCATTGGATATTTCTTGGTGTGCCTGTCCACCGCCACTGCGCCAATTACGCTCGTCCTAAACAAGGACACGGTCTGGACCCGGGGGACTGACTAAGCTTCAGCCTTCGATTCACTAAAGAAGATGGTGGCATCCAGCACCAGCGTGGCTCGAAAGAGCCCAGAGTATTCAGCAACTGTTTCTGCAGGCACCAGCTCGTACGGCCTGGAGACCTTCCTTCTGCAGGAGCAACATCTGGTGAGCGACGAGCGGTTGCCTTTGTGTCGCGTTCACTGACTACTGCCGAACAGCAGTACAGCACATTAGAGAAGGAAGCGCTGGGAGTCCTGTGGGCCATCCAGAGGTTCGTAAAGCTGCACAATCTCAGCTCTTTTGCCGAAACCGACCACCAGCCGCTGGTCCGGTTGCTGGGCTCCACCGACGTCGACCTCATGCATCGTCAAGTCCAGCAGTTCCGCATCCAGCTGCTGCGCTACCGGTTCATGGTGCAGTATGTTCCTGGCAAGTGGCTCGAAACTGCCAACATGTCGTCTAGAGACCCCGAGGTTCTCGCTCCAGCTGCGTTTACTGAGTACAGCGTAGAGCTCTTCGTGTCACAGGTTGTGACTGCACACTCTAAGACAAAAGGGAGGAGAAAGATAGCAACAGCGTGTTTTCCTCCATTTCACTAACGCGCCCCCAAGCGGATCCGAGAAGCAGGAAGGAACAAGACGTCTTGCTTCTTTCTGAGGCTGATTGGAGGAAAGTTATTCCACTTTATCTTCGTGAGCTGCTCTAGGCTTTGTGAGGTCTTTATTATTTTCTTTCAGACACGCTGCATATGCAGTTTGATAAGCAGTATTTGTGCACCCACGCATGCCCACGCAGCACGATAAGTTACCTGAAATTGTGAACCTTTGTATGTTAACCACAGGGCGTCCATGGTATATTCTGCTAAGAACGCAGAGCAGTATGCTGGTTTCTGCCCTTCATTTCGTCAAATAAGTAAACGAAGCCGTCATGAACCACCAAGTTCTAAAATGGTGCTACATACACCGGCCACGGTGGATGCGCAAGGGTTGCCCGAGTCTGCTTGAGCCTATTTAAGCGTCACGACGGTGAGCCCGTGACTATAAAATCCACCGTTGTAGCGACTCTGCCTGTTATTAGTCTGTGGGTCAACCAATCTACATTCTTACCGAGTTTGTCAACCGATGATCGCCTTGTGTTCTGTTTCTCCACGCATAACCAACATCGCAATGGCAGTACTGCCGGTTGTGAATGTGGTCGTGACCCAAGACGCAAACCGTCGCCGATGGCACCGTTTGTCACATTGTCAACCGATGATCATCTATCGTCTTGGTGGTTTTGCTCTGCACGTCATCAGTATCGCTATGGCAGTGCTCTCTACTGTGAAAGTGTTTGTGCACGAAGACGCTAACAGTCGCCGAGCTCACCTTCCGTTTCGCTGGAAGTTGACGTATGCTCTTTTCTTGCACTATTCTATTTCATGTTTCAGCGTTTTAGGGAACCATATGCGCGGTTACTGTGCAGTCGACGTACTTGTGGATAGTCATGTTGTGAAACTGATTGAAACCATAGCTTTGATCGGGCATTCTGTGTATTTTCTTGACAGCCTCTTCCAGCTTGCTTCTTGTCGGCATAAATTGGTTGAGACGTGTGCTATAGTCCGTCTTTTTATTGTTCCCGATCTGGGATTGTGATGGGAGCTGTACACCAGCTGGCCTGTGTTTTCACCCTTCGATGTTGAAAGACCAAACTGTTCTCTTTTCTTTTTCCCCCATATCCCCCTCCCCCTAGGCAGAGTAGCCAACTGGGACAAACAAACCATGTTAATCTCTGTTTTCCTATTCTGATTTTTTTCTTCAACACCTTGAGCCGATTTTTATAGCCTCTCCCTTCGTAAACTGCTGGCAGGCAAACTGTGGTGCATCATTGTGCAGTCTTTGGTTTTCCAGTGCTATTGTGGCCACTTGCTCATTGGTTGTAAAGAAGATTGCCACCATTTTCTTTTCAACACCGCTTGGCATTTTGAGCCACAGCAGTGAAGTTTCTCCAGACAATATCCAAACAGATGACTGGCGCTTGGTTTTGAGAGCACACTTGATTGTTCATGTTTTCTCACTCCTTACAATGTCAGATATTTTCTCTTAGGGTTGCCACTTTAGAATCGGTATGGCATTCCTTGGCACCATTCCACCCTTGGCTGATTTTGAGCTTCCGTCGAATTCTGTTGCACCCAAGAGATGAAGCTTGTTATACAAAGGACCTCGTTAACAATCGCCGAAAAGCTCGGGGAACTAACCATTAGCGACCCTTCGATATCACCATCAGTCAGCCGAGGATCCTCCTTAACGAGCCTCTTCACAGCAGCAGCGTTCTCTTCGGTCACAGCTGTTGCAAGTCTGCCAGTGCACTTGTGAACTTTGAGAGAGGCGCGGTCACGCCTTAATTTACCGAACCAACACGAAACTGTTGCACGTGATGGTTCAGCGTCCCCAGAAGCACATCACAACCGTTCCAGTGATTTGAAATCATTTAAACCACTTTTGAAATTTTAACGCGCCACCGCTCGAAAATCTCGTCTCTTGATGTCCAACCCCGAAGTCAAGTGAAGAGACGGGTCGTGACATGCCTAAGTCCCCAGCTGACAAAAGGCGGCTCTGTTGCAGACAATGAAGGGCTTTTTTATCTACCTTAGAACGCCGTGCATCTGCCCATTCCTCACTAAGTGTCCACCCCCAAAATGTGGAACATCTCAAGAAATATGCACAGTGCATAAATATGTAAAATTGATGACCTCAGATGTGCCCATCCCCTATTTTTTCGCTATTATCTTCAAACTTTGAGGGGGCGCTTGTTCAATATTTTAAGGTACGAACAAGGGAGGCTTCAATTGCACCACACTTAATTTTTGTTTCTGCCTTTTCTGTTTGCCTCAATTCCAAACCTTTGTAGTGACCTATGCATAGTAATAGTAATTTTTATTTGCACGACATGCGGTCCGGGACGACGTGCGGGGCTTGAGAGAACGGCAAAAACCCATACGCAGTGTGCCTGTCAGCCAATCGCCTAAGGTTGAGAAGAAGGATATTAAGAAAAACAAACAACACCAAATATAGCTAGGTGACGGGGCTAAGTCAAGTGCCGGGATAGTTCTCGACACAAAATTCGCAATTCTTCATTAATTTTAGGAAAGGGAACCTGAACGCCGACTGGAACCCCGAGAAAGTCCCGAACTGCAGCCGGCAACACCGCGTTTTGACGCTATACTGTTCTGGAATATAAAAAACACGGGCTGTCCGTCCGTTTACTGCCGTCGAAATACTGCAG
>JABSTQ010007488.1:0-23344 GCA_013358835.2 Ixodes persulcatus
CACTGCAAAAAGACTGGGCGCTGCGATTGGCTCAGGAAAGGCGCAAAACGAGTTCGCTAATTGGTCTCCTCGTATGACACGTGATTCTTCGCGCATGCGTGGGAGAGCGAATGCCCGGTCGACCGGGAGCGTCGGTGGCATCGTTGCCTTCGGTGCCTTCGGTCTTTCTTCTCGAACGTTCGACGGAGGCGTCCCAGCGCAGGAACGTTCTTTATTGTTCTGTTCGGCTCAGTCTCTTCTTACGAGGTCACCGAGAGCGCTGCATTGACTTCAGTCGAAGATCCAAGTCGTGTGCACCGTATGCAGGTAAGGAAATGTTCTGCGCGGGCGGCAGTTGGCGTTGGTTATGACCGCCCGGGAAGACGACCCCCGTCTTCCTTAGACAAAGGGTTGGCGGACATGTTGGCGCGTCTGAAGGCGTCGAGCGTTCGATAAAATTAGTGTTTGGCGCGAACGCAAACACGGTTTAGACCATCGAAGTTCATAAGGAGCAAGAACAGGAATGACTGTCGCTTGCACTATCGAATATTTAGAAGGTTGACATACTCTAACCCGTGGCGTAGCCAGCAGCTTTTCCCGGTGTATGCGTGTGCGGGTGGAGGAAGGGGGAGAGCGGCGGTTCGGCGGGCCGAGCGGCCGGGCGACAAGACGCCTTTTGAATTGGGGGTCGCCTTCGTTTAAGGCGTGAGGGGCATGAGGTTTTCTTTTTTTGGGGCCGTTGGTGTGTCGCGTTCGGACGTTAAATTGAGCATTTGATCAAATATTTGAAAATCTCAAAAGATTTTCTTTTTTTGCAGAGCAGTAGTTGATCAGGCATTCATTGGCGGCACCGGCCAACCGGCGCGATTAATTCTGAACGTCGTTGATATTTGTAAAAGTCAGTGTTAAACACTAATTTTTATTATCAACGTTTTTTTTTTTAATTTAACGATGTTTAATAAATAGTTTGGTAAAATCTCACGCTACCTTGAAATACCGAATATAAATGTCTGAGCTAATTATTCGTGCGCTTCGCAAACATTCATAGTAGTATATTACGCAATAAGGTCATGAAGTTGTTACAGGCCGCGAGGCTAGCAGTTATATTGTCTTGGCATTTTATTTGCCTGTGATCAGGCGTTTCTAAAACTCTGATCATTTAGTAGGCGAGTTAGATATAACTCAAGTTTGCATTATTTGAAGTTGATTGAATATACTTCTTTCGTCCTGCGGCAACGTTGTAGGGTGATTTCGTCGAGGGTACTGGATGGCTGCTACCTTGGACTCATCTCGTGACAGTTCTTAGCACTGCTTACTGCAGGTAAGCGGAGTCCGATATTTTATTTTGATTTTCTTGTTCCCATTTGTGCACTTGAAATGGGGCTCTTGATTTTTATGTTGATTTTGTGTGTCTGCTGTTCGTTCATTTCCGAGAGAAAATTGAGTGTATACTTCGAGTAAATAAATTAGAGTAAGACACACATGGCGCTTGAGTGTGTCTTTTTCGGTGTTATTTTTTTGTGTGTTTTTGTGCTTGTGTGCTGTTCTTCTCATGTCTAAATAAAACATAGATTCAATTTTAAACTTTATTCTGGTGAATTACTTCGGCAAAATAATTTACATATTTGCCGAAGTTCGACATTCGGCAGTTAGAAATTATTCGTGCGCTTCGCAAACATTAATAGTTGTATATTACGGAATAAGGTCATCAAGTTGTTGCCGGCAGAGAGACTAGCAATTATAGTGTGGTCTTGGTTTTTTTAAAAGTCTAATCATTCAGTAGGCGAGTTAGATATGGTTCAAGTTTGCATTATTTGCACTTGATTGAATATATTTCTTTCGTCCTGCGGCAACGTTGCAGGGTGATTTCGTCGAGGGTACTGGATGCCTGCTACCTTGGACGCATCTCGTGACAGTTCTTAACACTGTTTACTGCAGGTAAGCGTAGTGCGATATTTTATTTTGATTTTCTTGTTCCCATTTGTGCACTTGAAATGGGGCTCTTGATCTTTATGTTTATTTTGTGTGTGTGCTGTTCGTTGATGTCCGAGAGAAAATTGAGTGTATACGTCGAGTAAATCAATTAGAGTAAGGCACACAAGGCGCTTGAGTGTGTCTTTTTTGGTGTTATTTTTTGTGTTTTCGTGCTTGTGTGCTGTTATTCTCATGTCTAAATAAAACATAGATTCAATTTTAAATTTTATTCTGGCAAATTACTTCGGCAAATAACTTTACATATTTGCTAAAGTTCGACATTCGGCAGTTAGAAATTATTCGTGCGCTTCGCAAATATTAATAGTAGTATATTACTGAATAAGGTCATTAAGTTATTGCCGGCAGAGAGACTAGCAAGTATATTGTGTTGGCTTTTTTTTTTTTGCGTGCGATCAGGCATTTCTTAAAGCTGATCATGCAATAGGCGAGTCAGATGGCTAAGTTTGCATTATTTGAAGTTGATTGAATATATTTCTTTCTTACTGCGTCAACGTTGTAGGGTGATTTCGTCGAGGGTACTGGATGCCTGCTACCTTGGACGCAACTGCAGGTAAGCGTAGTCAGATATTTTATTTTGATGTTCTTGTTCGCATTTGGGCACTTGAAATGAGGTTCTTGATTTTTATCTTTTCTTTTTGTGTGTGGTGTTCGTTCATTTTCCAGAGGAAGTTGAGGGTATACTTCGAGTAAATAAATTAGAGTAAGACACACAAGGCGCTTGAGTGTGTCTTTTTCGGTGTGTTTTTTTTTCTGTGTTTTGTCCTTGTGTGCTGTTCTTCTCATGTCTAAATAAAACATAAATTCAATTTTAATCTGGCAGAGCACTTCGGCAAAAATATTTGCATATTTGCCAAAGTTCGGCAGTTAGGTTTGGCGGTCATAGGGATCTGCTGTGGTGCTGAGTAGCTAATGTGGTGTAGCGCTCTGTGGTGTATGTTCTTCCTCTGCCCTTGTCTTAAAGCGCAGTCATGTTTTTTCACGTACAATACCAACTCGCTCAACAATCAGCACTTGTATATACTAACCTGCTACAGTAGTTGTACCCCTTTGACTAAGATTTGTTATAAGAACTTGAGATTGCGCGAGTTGGTTATTCATGTTTTTCGATGTAGTGCACTCGAGAAACTGTCACTCAAGCATTCACACACCCAAAGAACACACCGTGTGTGTGTTCTTTCGGTGTGTGAATGCTTGAGTGACAGTTTCTCGAGTGCCTACGTCGACAAATAAAAATAAGATTTGTTAGTCACCTAAGTAAATCGAGGTGACAAATTTAAACATGACCGGTGAATACAAAGTGCTTACTAATCTACGATTACCACCCGCCATGTGATAATTTTAGTCAGTGGTAATTAGTCAACAGTTAAACTGGTCACGTCTGGAAAATATGGTCGATGCTTTATAATGCTGGAATCAGTGGCCCATCAAATGCTCCAAATGCGTCTTAGAAATATCTAATATTTCTTCACAGTTTCTTCAAATTGGGGATGATATGATTCAACTTCATATCACATGATTTCCACATTTTTTTGGTTCCAGGCAGGGAGTGCAATCTACCCGGTGGCTGTCAGCTCAAGCCTAATTAATCCTGAGGCGCCCAGCTATGTGGCAGTGGAGGGAGACCTCGAAGCCGCGTCGCCTGCTGCAGTCCTGGTTGCATTCTGCCTCTAGATCATCTTTAGCTACGACTAGAGCCCCGAAAGTGTTGTTCCAGATGCCTTCATTGCGCTTAGTGGTTTCATCTTAGAACTTTTATAAGATGTCTAGTCATGCCATTGATTTTTATGTCATTTTGTTTGTGACAGCCACAATAAAACGTTGTCATGTACTTTCAGAACTAGGCTGTCTTCATCTATTATAAGGCCCACCCTTGAAGCACGTACTATCACACCCACAAAGGGCCATAGTAGCTTTCTTTAGAGGGTAAAGGTGATTCCATCAAGTGTGCATTTAACCTGTAATAAGGTGGTGAACTGGGCCAGTTGGTAGCTGTTATACATGATGGGGAAAACAGCTCGAAAAGCGCGGACTACGAAGAACAAACACGACAGGACAGCACTTTTCTGTCGTGTTCGTTCTTTGTAGTCCGCAATTTCTGAGCTGTTTTCCTCATCGTGTGTATTTAACCCTTAAGTGGATCATAGTTCCCTCCAAAAGGAGGTAAAAGCAGCGCCCTCAATTATGTCGTCTTACCTCTCAAAAGGATTGAAACTCCCCCCTAAAGGAGGTAAAGGCTGACCCTGAAAGGATGCACTTTTAACACCAAAAGGAACTAAGGTTACCTCCAAAAGGAGGCAATGTTGCACCCTAACCTAGGCGGTAAGTTTGCACCCTCGTTGCAGGGGTAACGATACCTCCAAAAGGGATTGCCCTGTATGCAAGTCGGTTACCCCCTTAAGGAGGGTACTACAGTTCCCTTTTTTTTAAGAGTGTAGTATCCTGTTTGGACACCCCTTATGACGATCGGGTGCTTAGAATCCGAAGCAGCTCTTTCGGCGTCCATTTGAAGTTCTCGGAGTCGGTCGTTGAGGCATCGCCCCGTTTGCCCGATGTACCTGGCCCCCGAGGACAGGGGGATCGCGTACACTTTCTCCGCTTCCTCTCCTTCCCCCAAGATTTCCCTTTCCGGTACTCCCACGGAGCGGGCGGGCTTTGAGCTTGAAGCCGAAAATAAATGTTGTTGAAGTTGAAAGATTGTGCTGTCTGTATCGTCCCTTTTGTGTCTCCACTTTCTAAATGTTTAAAAAGTACCAACACGCTAAAATAGTACAAGTTCCGGGATTTCGTATTCATTCCCCAAGTGTGATGCGGGAGCCGCGCCACGGAGCCCCGGTCGTTTCCGCTCTTTGTTATCGCTAGGATTTGACAGTGCTCAATCACAATGCAAGACACGCACAGAGCCACGCTAGCTTTTGCAATGTACCGCCTAATAATGATATCTGTTGTGGAGACGTGCGCACATCAGTCTCGCGCAGTGCTAGCCTTATGGCAGCACTTTCTGTAAAGGCGGATTCACACCGGGGATGTAAGCAGTCGCGCGATCTGACTAAATCGCATCGCAAAAAAAAAGTAATTAGATGGTCAATCTGGCGTGCGCGATGAGCGAGTCCAACACCTTCGTTGGCGAGTCGCTTCTCAAAAACTCTCGCTCCGAACGCCGTTGATTGGCTCAGCCTCTCCGCGACTAGATCACATCGCAAAAAGTCGGCTCAACAAGCGACTGCTCAAATCCCATCGCTTTTTGCCCGCGATGGTCGCTTTTGCGATGAAAGTTATCGCGCGACTAGATCGCATCGCCGGTGTGAACGCGACTTAATGTCGAACCAGTCTCACGGCGCGTCCCGATATTGGCGTGTGTACCTACGCGCGAGTAAAACATCCGACACAATTTGCGTTTGCAAAGCCTGGTCCAGCCGCGTCAAAACATTCAGCCAACCTTTGGAATGGAGAAATCAAGAGACACCCAAAATAAAATAAAGTGGCCAGCCGAATAAAACTTGATTTCTATTTAATTAAGATGAAGACCACCCGCGTACATCAAATACCTCATCAGCCGAACTCCAAGGCAGTAAGCCTAGTTCTGGCACTTGTTTGGCAGTTTTGGCCCGTAGCTGCCAGATGACAGCCGAACTATCGGGAAGCGAAGCCTAACCTTGGCACTTGTTTGGCGACTTTGGCCCGTAGCTGCCAGATGACAGCCGAACTATCGGGAAGCGAAGCCTAACTTTGGCACTCGTTTTGCGACTTTGGCCCGCTAGCTGCCTGATGACAGCCGAACTATCGGAAAGCGAAGCCTAACTTTGGCACGTGTTTGGCGACTTTGGCCCGTTGCTGCCAGATGACAGCCGAACTATCGGGAAGCGAAGCTTAACTTGGGCACTCGTTTGGCGACTTGGGCCCAAAGATGCCAGATGTCAACCGAACTATAAGGTAGTAAGCCTAACTCTGGCACATCTGTGGCGATTTTGGCCCGAATGTGCCAGATGACAGCCGAACTATCAAAAAGTGAAGCCTAACTTTGGCATTAGTTTGGCAATTTTGGCCCAAAAATGCCAAAGATCTGCCAAGCTACCGGGCAGTAAGCCTAAATCTGGCATTTGTTAGGCGATTTAGGCCCAAAGATGCCAGATGACAGCTGAACTACCAGGCAGTGATGCCTAAGTTTGGCACTTGTTTGGCAAATTAGGGCCAAAATACCCAGACTGTTGCCAAGGGAGGTCAGGTTTGGCTCTACTTTGGCTGCTTCGGGCTTTTCAATGCCCTAAACTCCCAGACGCAAGCCTAGTTTTGGCCCAGAACTCGGTGCTACCTGGGTTCTATCGTTCTGCAATTTGTTGATTTAGTGTTTTCCGATGATGCTGAGCAATTTTCTAATTGAAACCATGCCCTTAAACACAATAATTAAAAAGTTAATTGCGTAAAATTAATAACAACCTAATTATCCCAAACTTTAATCATTTTTTAAATGGGCCCCTGGTCCAGGACCAAAACAAAACAAGCTTTTTTTTTTATTGCGACGCATAGTTTTCGCAATATCTAATTCGTCCACTTTTCGTGAAACACCCTGTGTATGTTTCAGTGTAGTTGATCAACAAATGGTCTGAGAAACAATTGGAACACTGCTCGTTTTCATAAAAACAATAAAATGTGCTCCGCCGCCATTTTTACGTAATCAGGTTGATTTCCACCATTAAATTTTCCTGGCTATAGACAATGCTCAATGTTTTTAGCTATATTTCAATATTACATGAACTGCACATACGGAGGAAAGGGACTTGCGGACAACTGATTTCAAAGTCACCTCCTTCTAGGAGACTGACCGCACCGATCTACGTCATCGAGGAGACTGAGTCTGTTTATTTCCAGCGTGCAGTCCTGCTTCTGGGCAAGCGAATGTCTACTTTCTTTCTTTTTAATAATGTCAGCACTCTGGGAAGATACTGATTTTGGCATGCCGCGCTTTAGGACGGGGTTTGCTTACGGCGCGAATCGCGCATTGTGTTGGCGACGTCGGTGGCATTGGTCACATCATTCGCAGGCGTCATGAATCACACTAACCTCACTTATGCAAATGCTTGACGTCTAGACGACTTCTTTTTTTTCTTTATTACCTTGTCGAGAACACCGAAGGCACAAACATTACAGATGTTAGGTCCAGCCAGACGTCCCAAAGCACAGTCTTTGGTGCATTCACGCTAAATTGCTAACGAGGGTAAATGTGTAAATACATAAATAAACGCTGAGCGCGCTCGGCTCCTAACTGCAGTTCTGAGTATATCACTGCCCCCGTTCACAACATGAATTGGAGCTCATAAAACTTAAACTTTTCCGTAATTGCATGAAGAGCAAGTTAAAACATTCAAGGCACAATTAAAACACCTATTTTCCTTTTTTTTCAGATTACCTCCCCTCGTCCAATTCTTATAATGTGCGTCGCGTTCATGAATGCATTACCAATCGGTGAAGAAGCCAATTCAGCTTTTGTTGTATTTTTGCGTATATGAATGTGTGACGACAACGACGCAAGCCCTTCAGTCACCGGACCGAAAGTCCCGCAACAAGTAAGGTTTGTCCTTCAACGTTCCTCACCTCTTTAGCAGAGAAGACACGTAATAGTGACGTAGACGCGAAAAAACAAAACGAATGCCAGCGCTCTTCATTTTATAACGTCAGCTACTTCGGAGTACCTTAGCCACGGCGGAGAAAGAGAGGTATTGAAACAAGGTCACAAAGGGTATCGAATTTGCAATAGGGCTTCGCGCATCTCCTGGTCAGGCACTGTCTGCCTGGGGCTCGACGCAAAGGAGCGAACGCGCGGCGCGCGGCCTAAGCGCGGTTGGGGTCGCGCGCCTTGGGATCTTCAAAATTTGTGCGCAAATATGGACGGTTCCTCGGGCTCCTGTCATGCAGCGCCATCTCACGGAGTTAGTCAGGAATGGGAGCAAACCTGCGACACACTTCCTCCTATAGCAATCAGGAACGGTTCAAGCACCTTTCTTCTTCAACCGTGGCCTAGGCCAAGCGTCGGGATCCAGCTTAGTGTCTTCGCCACATAGCACCTGCAATGATGCTGACGATTCTCGCCAATAACCCGGGAACCTTCAGTTTTCATTTTGTTTTTGTTTTATTTGTGCATCGTCATCCTGGTTTTGTTTAAACGAAGCTGCGAGGATAGAAGTGAGTTGTAGAATCTAACGAATACAAATAATTAAAAGTGAAAAAGATTACCAGACGGGACGGCGACACTTTATAAGACGCCAGACGGCTCGAAGGCAAAGAAAAGCAATACGGCGAATTTTCGACGTTGAAGGTCACTGGATACACGGAGACGAGACACGATCAAATGGTTTCAGACCGTGTCTCGTCTACAACAGTATTTACAGAGAATGTGAGGGCCTATTCCTTAAAAAAATGCTGTGTGGCGGGGTAGAGGGGGGGGGGGAGGGGGGGGGTTGTGCCAGGGTGGCGAAGATTTACGATTTTTTCTTCCAAAGGACGAGCAACGACGTGACTAATTTATAAAAAAAAAAACCTCCTAGAAGTACTTTAAAGTTGCAAACTCTTTGTAGGCATGCCAAGGGGTTTCGCAGCTTTCTTTTTTACCTGCGCTTTCATATTAAGAGAGTGACGCGCAACATCATGTAATGCTAAACCACTTTGCAACTTTCTGTATTCCACAAGCAGGCATAGAAGTTATTTGTAGGACGAGCTACGGCTTTCGATGCGTGTTGGAACATTTTGTTGGTTTTAGCATGTGAGCTGCCTGTTCAGAATATTGGACTGTGAGCTCACGTTGACTCGGAATTGATAATAAAAGTGGCACTTACCTTTATCTTTAGAGTCCTATAATACATAACAAGCAGTGTTCAGGGACGATAATTACAATTGTGTCAAAGTCGTTAAAAACTCTTTCCGGGAACGAAGAACCTACATTCCTATATATCTTCGATTTTTTTTTCCTTTTTTTCTTTTTTTTTTTTTGGGGGGGGGGGGGGAACTGAATTGGTGTGTTACGTCACCAGGTAAGGGGAAGGGGAGTGGTTAATGACGCAAGTGGGGAGGGGGAGAGGGAGGGAAAGCTAGGTAAGTGGAGATGGGTGGGGAGGACGGGGAGAGGTAGGGGGAGCGAGGGGAAGGAAGGCAGATGTGAAGGACACCACAATGAGGATATAAAGGGCGAAGGAAGAGGAAAAGGGAGATGTAATTGGTAGTGTAAGATGACGTATATTTTCCCGCTGAATTTCGCTGAGAAACTAGATTGTTATTTTGGTCACGTGAAGTCAATTAAAGTTGTGTCGTCCTCCTCCTCGCTAAATTAAACGGGGAAGGTTGCTTGGTGTGGATGTCTCGCGACGTTGTCACAGCGGCAATTTCCCCTCTAAATTTAATGGAAATCCGAAGTGGTGTTTAGGTCGCAAGACGTGACTATTCCCGCAAAGTTAAGGGCGAAACGTTAATGGTCGTATCGATTAATTTAACGGAAAATGAGTGGACGATGGGTACAATTTTGTGATATTAGGGGGGGGGGGGGGGGGTGTTCAGTTAAAAAGCATTTCAGGCTTCAAAAACGTTTCTGCCGCCAGTCTTATTTTTTATTTGTTCTCCCCACTGTATCTCAGAAGAAACGCTTTATAATGTATTAGGTTTTTCTTTTTTTCTTAATCTGTACCGATGTTCAGAATACTTTTGCTGGAGTTTTAGAAAGCAAATACTAATGATGTTGGTATATTTAGATTATATGTGACACAAATGTGCATGCGCCGGATGTGCAAGCACCAGGGGGCATCGGCAGACAGTAATGGTTGGTGTTATGTCGCGCATTTATATTGCCTGGCTCAATCCAAATCGTAAAACATGATGGCCTGTTCAAAGCAATCAACATTTACGTCTCATTTTGACGAGAATGAGTCTAACCTGTTCAACGTCTGCCACAGAAAGATTATTTAGCCTATTAGTTTAGCTTTTACGTAATACAATTATTTATTATTTAGAAGCCTTTATTAATCCGCGTTTACTATAACTATGAAACTGACAAATTTTGGTAAAGAGGTACCACGCAATTTGTAGTTTTGAAATTATATTTTTCTAGGAGTGGAAAACACTCCCACGCGCTCTTCAACATCAAATTAAAAATGTCTGGTTACATACCAGTATTTTTTTGGTTTTATCAAGGTAAAGATATTTTACGGCAAGGGCGTTTCCGAGAATAGTTACCACAATTGTTTTCACCCGTTGTTATTCAAGAGGCAAAGCCTGGAAGTCAGATTGTTTTCTTGGACTCTTAATTATAAAACCTGAAACTCAAATAATTAGGCCCTCACCAAGCCTGCGTAAATTAGTCCTACAATCGCGTATATTCGAAGCTACGAGCCACGTAGCAAGCCCGCCGGCGCTGCGAAGCCCAGCCAGCTCTTTTGCTTTTTGGCCCACTATATGGTGACGTCCGGAACCGGGCGCGCAGGCTTTGATTTCTTGGTGTGTGATCGGCTCTTCACTTTTTACATATCGGACAGCTGATGAATTACGACGCTTGCTGCTCCTCTTATTTCTCCCTTTGTGAAGCGGGTGGTACAAAAAAAAAACAGTTTGGATAAAACATTTCACTTTGCAGACATTAAGAAAGTTATGCTGACGTTATGTGGTATGTGGGAGGATTCAGCGTGATTTGTGCTGTCTATGTGCTGTTGGAACCTTTAAGAGGCAGACAAAGATGGAGAGGACAAACTGCCAGCGTGTACTGGCTCACACTGTAGTATTATGCATTTTTTGTTTTGTTTTCAGATGTTTTTGACTAAGAAACGCTCTGTATACCTTTATTTCGAACAGCTTTGACTAGAATCGTTTAAGGCAATCCTAGCTCGACAAAAGAAAGAACACAGATATACACGCCGTTTATCTTGTAAACGTTTTTTTTTAAATTTTACTGAAGGTTTTGGCTTTCGTTGTTGGTAACAGAATGAAAAATCATGAAAGACGTTCACAAGTTTCTAATGCGAAATTAGAGCGCAACTCTTGAGGAGGAGGAGAGGATACGGAGGGAAGGGTTTGCTCCTCCTCCTCCTCCTCCGTGCCCTCCCCTCCTCCTCCTCCCACAGTTTCTACGCTAAATGTACCTGGAAAATTGAGGCCACCTGACCTCAACACCAATTCAGTTTCCCCGCTAAGTTTAGCGGGGAAAAATACGTCACATGACTTCGTGTCACGTCAGCCACGACAAATTCAGTTTCTCCGCTAGATTTAGAGGGAAAATTGACGTCACGTGACCTCAACACCAATTCAACTTCCCGCTAAATTTAGCGGAACGGTTATGCCGACGGCGACGGCGACGCCGCTATACGTGGAAACAGGCGCCTAAGAGGTGCGCTCTAAATTCTGGGCGTTCACAAATCTCTGCAGTGCGAATTTAGAGCGCAGCTCTTGAGGCACTTGTTTTGATTTTGCGATATACCGTGCTAAACAATATGGGAAACATATAAATGTAAGAATATATATCACTCTCCTCAGATCCTGGTTCTGGACCCTTATCCTCTTACGTGTCCTCTTTCTCCTTCGTACTTCCTCCTCCGTATCCTCCGCTCCTCCTCCTGCATTCCCTCTCCTCCTCCTTCTCCTCCATTCCCTCCCCTACTCCAGCAGCTTCCCCGCTTAATTTAGTTGAAAAGCTGACGCCACGTGACCTTAACACCAATTCAATTACCCCAAAAAATTTAGCGGGGAAAATGACGTCACATGACTTAGTGTCATGTCACCTATAAACAAATTTTGTTTCTCCGGTAAGTGCGGAGCGCTCTTAAAGGAAGTCAGAGATTATTGTTTCAAGGGTCTAGACCAACCATTTGGACAAGGAAACCTAAGTGCATACTTTTCCCTCGTCACTAAAGAAGGTCAAAGAAATAAGAGTAAAGACGCAGGCGAGCAGGTGACGAATCATTCTAAGAAACCCAGAGACATGGAACTAAAAAGGACAAGAACAACACCGTCTCAGATTTTGAAACGGTGTTGTTCCTTGTCTCCGGGGTTTTTTACGATGAAAGAAAGTCGCCGTTGGCCCCAGTTTCGACACAACTACGGCGTCAGCATTCAGTTGGAACTCGTGTGCAATCAGTGCCCTACGGTGGCCTTCTTTAGTGACGCGGGAAACTTCAGCCCTTTGGCTTTCTTATTTACGAGGTTTTTGGCCTAGACAAGACACATCTCTTGCTTTATATTTTGCAAGAACACGTTTTTAATTCCGCAATATTTCCGCTGATAGACGCAGTTTAGGTGGCGCTAGCCCTGCTCTAGGCCCCGCCCTATTGCAAAAAATACTTATCCAGCTGAGCCCCATTTCTCAGCTTTCATTGGTTGGAAAGATGATTGAAGAGTCAAATGTTCGTTGTAAAATTGTTTTACTCTGGCGAAAAAGTATTTTTATCGACAATATATATTTATGTTTACAAACAAATAATCTAGATTCAGTCATTATTGTTTTCAAAGATATACCGATATTGCCTTTTTCGACTTGGTTTCAAACGATAACCAGCGTGACTGCCGGAGTTTGAGGCGTGTTCAACGAGAGTAGCTCCTTGAGCACGCCACTAAATCTCAACGAACATAGCTCGTTCACCTCGTTTATTTTTATGAATGCGAGTTCTATGAGTGCTAGGTGTTTAGATAAAGATCTCAACTCACGTAGTTCGCAGCAAAAAAAAAAAAAAAGTACACGCATTCGGAAACGTTGAGCGGGTGCTTGCTTTCCTTGCGCGACTAGCCTCAGCCTAGCCACCCAGATAAACTATCTTGATCGATCTGGCTTGATTTCTTTCTTTGCGCATGTTGATACTCATTAAAGATGTTGGTTCCCGTAAAAGCGGCCCCGCTGCTCTGTGAATTGCGCAACTGTCGTAAGTGCGACTATGTTTTCAATGCCGAGAAGATACCCACTTAGGACAAAATTTGTGACCCATTCGGCTGCACAGGATTGACCTTCGCATAGCAAGTTTGTATTGGTGTGTTTTCGTCATTTTGCTTCGAACGGCAAGTCCCTCTTGTATTTTGCAGCGTAGCTGGCCTGCCATAGCGAATAATTCTATGTCACTGTTTAATTGTGGGTGATGATGCTCACCCGTCTTGATGGCAAATGCAGTGAAAAAGAAAACAAAACAAGAATAAAGAAAGTTAAAGAACTGCATATTTATTTCGTTGATGTTTTTATTCCTTTCGGTCACTTTTTACCGCACATCAACACACGCTGACCCAGAGAGTCGAATCGTAGCCGGAACTGAAGCTTAAAAGGTACTGAAGCGCCTGTTTTGCCTGACCCGGTACAGGACTCGACCCGATATGATGGGTGCCGTTTTGGAGCTGGACCAGAACCGGCACCGAACAAAATAACCATTCCGAACCGGTTCGTCAAGTGGTTTAGACGCACATTCGCGTTACTATTTCGTGCGGAGTGCGCCCGAAATTTTGAGTCTTAGCGCTGCGAGCAAGGTGTTTCCACTGATGCAAATAGTTTTTTTTTTTTGTAATCATATTTTACAAAAACAAAAGCGAATAACTGCTGTTACTGACTGTCACAAAGTCGGCCTGACCCGCTCAAAGTCACCGCACACATGTGCGCGGCAAAAAACCCGCGGCAACGCGCCGACGGGATGACATATTGAGTCACAGCGGAAACAACTGCAGCATCAAAGTCGGGTTTACTAGGGTTGATGGAACGTCATTTCATCGAAACACGTTTTAGTGAACGGGCTCGTTTTATCGAAGCTGCTAGGTTTAGAAAAAGTGGAGCCTCAGTTTAGAGAAATGACGTTTATCGAAAATGGGACGCTGCTTAAAAGGATGCTCTCCTACTACGCGCGTGTATCACTGGAGCGTGTGTTAACCCACCCGGCCCCCGTTAACGCCGCATAGCGGTGAGAAGCTACGGCGGCTATTTACAAAAACTCCCGAACCACCTGGCCCAACCTTATACGACCCTTCGCGGCAATCGAATTTGCTAAAAAGGACGTCTCATCGCCATTTTCTCTAAACTGAGCTTCTCTATGATGCGATTCGATAAACTGTGGTCGCTAAAACGGCGTTCGCTAAAACGAGCTACTCAGAACCGCACGCCTGCAAAGACCTGGAAAATTCTAAGAGATTCCCCGCGCAGCAACCCCACGAGAGAGGTGGAGGGCTCGAGCTGCCGGTCAAGAAAAGCAAGAAAGAGCCACACAGAGAAGAGATCCGATCCCGGCGGAGCCGCCGTGACGCCCGGACGAAGACGGAGAACGTTCTAGGGTTATATAATGAAAACCCCCAGGCATTTCACGAATGCTCGTATACCTTCCGCGTGCTCCGTATCCGCTGTGGCAAGAAGAAAACCGTTGCCAAAGAAACGCTGCACTGGCGCGGGGCTTACCCCCCCCCCCCCCCCCCCCCCCCCGGCCGACAAATTGAAATGGTCATTCTCGTGGTTAAAATGCATCCTATCATGCCAACGGTTTTTCTTCAACGGGGCTTCACAGGTTCACAGCTGGGCATAAGACGCAGTTTTTGCCATTGTCAGAGAGCCAGCCGAACAATTGGCCATCAATCAAACCATCAGAAATGTTCACAACATGGAGTGCGAGCAAGTGCTGAGGCTTAGGCTACACTCTGTCAAGGAAGGCTCTGAACGCATCAAGTATAAGACGGCAAAATGTGAAGCTTGCTTTGCCGATCTTCCCCGATTCCTTCTCCCACGCCCTTTGTGTCCTTCTCTCTCGAACCTTCTTGACTGGCTAGAGGTGTGGAGGAGTAGGGATTTCACTGGAGGCAAGCTAACCCAGGAGACCCATGCTGCTCTTTACCAGACGACTTGCGCACTTTTGGAGGTCGTCAGGCACTGATTCCAAGAACTGCAGCTGTCCTACTTTCTTTTTGGGGAAGATTTAGACAGGACAACATGAAAGACCAGCTTTGGAAAGTACAGACAGCTGGCTGGATTCTAATATAATATATCTGTAAGGCAAGTTTATAAAGCTGAGCATAAACTACAGCTGCAAAGCACTCTGCCAAAGATCGCCACATCCTCCTGAGGTGGCAGCGATAGAGAAAAGCAGTGGGAAGATCTCTTCTAAAGCACGGATGCTCCGCGCCCCAGTTGCAACGTCGTAGTAACTGAGGAAGCCCTGTCGCAGATAAATGACATCATCTTGGTCCTTGTCTATGTGGCAGGATATGACGTGTATGCAACTTTGAAAAGGCTGAGCTGTGAGAAATGCAGGGCTGCATTGACAATAGACTAGACAATCACGGTTTCGGCCATGCAGCACCACAATGACCTTGTGAGAAAACTTGACAGGAAAGGACTCATCCATCCAACATTTCTTTCAAATGCAGTGGCAAACAAATATGTTGTTGTTGTCCAACTGTCGGAAGCAGCCAGAGTTTTTTCAGATGCCGAACCAGCGGCAGGTGGCAAGAAGAGCTCACTGTTGAAATTTTAGCAAACGACAAATGCTCGGACTTTGACACTTGTGAAGATAGACACACGAGCAAACAGGTTCTTGAAATGCACAAACATTGTGTTGAAGAATATGTGCGACAAATTGAGTTACAAGATATTTTATGCGAATGCCAAGACAACGAAAAGTAAAGCGGAAACTCTTAGAGCATAATCAACCACCACTGGACCTACGCACGCTACCCAGAAGTCTTCCATTTCAACAGCAACTCAGCGATACGTTTTCCGGCTTTTACGCCTGTGAAAGCCTCCGTAACATTGCAGGCACCTCGGTGTTATATTTTACTAGAGATATTTTGTTGAAAACAAATTTTTGTAAACTGAATATTATAATTGCTTATGCTGAAAGTCAACCAACCAAAGAACTCACGTCCTTTATTATACACAACGAAGGCAGTGTATGGGTGTGCACCTATATAATATGTGCTGCAGGTTCATGCTACAATATTTTCTGTTATATGTGCTGTTTCTCGAGTATTCTGGTGGTGATATGTCATTGAAGTCGACATGCAGTATGAGTGGTGCATGTCACATTGTCGGGAAAGCTACAAAACGGCATGTGAAATGCACATGGGCGGCTATTGGAGAACCAGTTGTATTGACGACATATTTTCTTACTCAACTCTCACAGGTGAGAAATGACGCATTTACAACTTCCTTTTATAGTGCTGAATGCAAGTCATGGTCATAGAGATCTTCCAACTACTTACATTTAAACTAAAACCCTACTTATGAGATTGTGATGCGCTCCAGATTCAGTTTGTTGAAGTTAGTAGGTTTGTCAGGTGACATTGGAGTACTATTTTTGTCCTTGAAGAGGTTTTTCAGAGTTTTCATAAAGCATGACGATTTGCCTAAGAAGTTAGATTGGGAATTTATCATTGCCAAGCACGAATATTTTGTTGTAATGAGACTAATATATTGACGCAGGCAGAAGCAATAAACATGTTGCACCAAACTAGTTACAACTCAGTTCTTATGACAACATTACTGGCTCGATAGACTCAGAAAATGTTCACTGCTGTTATCAACATTGTATTGGTTAGCATTTGGTGCTGTACGTTTTAAATTTACGCATGCAAAGAAAAAAAAAAGAAGAGTTCGGGCCCCTAGGAATTAGACCAGTTATCTTCAGCTATAACTTCTGACGTTTTAATTTCACGCAAGGATATGGTTAATTCAAAATCACAGCATCTCGTCATTTCATAATAATTACTTTTCATAAAGTCGTTTATCTTCAATGAATAGTTACACCACTCAAAATATTGCTGTTTACAAATAAACTCAAGATATCTTGTGACAGTGTTTAGTACAGCATTCTCCCGTTTAATGTCGAAAATTCGACGCCGTAATACATTTCTCGAGAAATAAAATCAACTTCCTAGCGTGCCTTATGAGCGCAGTGGCAATTTAGCTATTTAAAAGTGCAGCTGCGACGGTCGATCTACGTGCGTTGCCTTCGCTTCGATGCTTCGACGCACACCCGCAATGGCCTTCCTAGGTGACGCCAGGGGGAGAGCGCTACGGCCTTCTCTTCTCGGAGGTGTTGCCTATACGTGGCTTGCACATGACTTCATTTCCGATGCCCTCCAGAGAAAAGGGGAAGAAGGAGCTGCCCTCTTATCAAGATCCTCCTTTGTGCCTCCCGGATTTGCACAGGCGTCGCTATTCTCCTCCCAGAAGATTATAGAAGATTAACCTGTCACTCAAAATTCTTACAAAAGCAGCTTCCCTCTCCTCCTCATACATGGTGTTCAAAAGTATGCGATGTGACGTCAGTGAAAGGAGCCTATAAGGAGGATCCTGATAAGAGGGCAGCTCCTTCTTACCCTTTTCTCTGGAGGGCATCGGAAATGACGTCATTTACTGAAAGAGGGCAAGAGAGAAAACGGGAAAGGGCTGCCGGCTTATTCCTCCCTACTGAATAGTTGGGAAAGAGCCAAAGACCCGGATGAGCTCCTTGGATGTGTGCGTTTCTCCAAGTTCGGTTGTTTTTTTCGCTGTTTCCCTTATTTTATTTTACTTTCAGGAGTAATTAGAGCTAGCGGAATCAATGACGACAATCCCCTGGCCATCGGGTTATCACTGTTTGGTAATAGGCTGCAATATTTACAACCGAAAGCGGACTATTATGGGAGGACCTCTGTATCGCACACGGGATTCGACCAGGCAACTGCGGTTGCAATGTCTTCAAACTCCATCGCTTTCCAAATTAGCAAAACATCTGGCAGCAGTGGGATGCGTAGGTAAACAGAACCGACGCATCCTCTCAAGTGTGCTCGGAACATTTCATGCATAGAGCGCGAACCAAACGTACCGCTGTACCGTTGATGAACATGGGCTACGCTCACTAGATGGGTGCGAGTTTTCTCGTAAGAATCGCTGTGTCACCTTGTAACTTTTTTTAACTTAGTTTATCTTAACGCTGATATCTTGCAGTCGTCACACTGACGCGATTTTATCATCTAGAACACTTAGATGAGGGCTTAATTCCGCGACTGGGTGTGGCAAAATTGTCGTATAGTTCTATCGGTTTTTCTTAATCGCGTTCTCCTGCGCGATAGCAAACAACCGGGAACTTTTGTTGACCGTCGCAAAGCGACTGGGGTCTTGTTACTTTACAAATTACTATGCGTAGCGTAGCTTGGAAGATAACTTTCATTTAAATTGCTATAACATTCTCGTCATTGATCTTAAATCGTTGAATCATCGATCGACGTACTTTGGCACTGGACCCATTTCGACTTCGCTGTTTTCAGTTCTAGATAGAGGACACACTCGTCGACACCGGATCCTCAATTAAAACTTCTATAAACATCTGCAAGCCGGAGAGGGCTGCCTTCCATCGTTCTCTGCTATCATCCTATCTCACGTGTCCTTGTTCGACACGAAACGCCGAAAAATATGATGGGTGTACTGCATCTAAACCGGCAAAAAAATCTGAACAAAAATTCAACCTCTGTTAACTGATAGAATATTTTGAGTATTTGCTTCCGATTTCTATCGGCGTGGCTTTCAGTGCCGCACTTCTCGGCATCATCCCATTTGCGGACGACATCATGCGAGGAAGAAACGTTCCCAATAAGTTGAAAAGTGCCATCCGCGGCACTCAAGAACACAAGACGCGCACTTCGCAGCACCCAGCAGCGCACCCGACGTGGGAGCGGTGCCCTGAAGAGCTCTTTCATTTCATTTCATTTATTGTTCCCTTAAAGCGCCCGTAGGGCGCTTTAAGGGATCAATAAATGAAATGAACGCAAACGTTTCTAACCACTCAGCATGGCTGCAGAACCTGACGCTCGCTAGATGGTGCTGCATCATTAAAATAGGCTCTACCCACGATAATACCCTCTATACACGTTTACAAGTCCTTCGTCAGGGAGACGCCATCTTGCTCGGTTGGCGTGCGCTTGGACGCGTCATAATCCGATTACGAAGCATTGCAAAGATGTGGTAATCGGATTATGACCGCGCCCAAGCGCACCCCAATCGAGCAAGATGGCGGCGTCCTGAGACCGGACTTGCAAACGTGTATAGCTGAAAAAATTCCCCGCTAAATTTAGCACGAAAATTGTCCCGCTAAACTTAGGGAAAAAATGATTACGCTAAATTTAGCGGGAAAAAATTACCCGCTAAATTTAGCGTAAAAATTTCCTTCTAAATAACCCACATAAACTTAGCGGGGAAAAATTTCCCCGTTAAACTTAGCAGAAAATGTCCCCTCTAAATTAAGAAACAATAATTCCCCGCTAAATTTAGCGGAAACATTTCCCCACTAAGTTTAGCGGGGATTTTTTTACGCTTAATTTAGCGGGAAATGTAGCTAAAATTTCCCGCTAAATGGGAGCGGAGCGGGAGAGGAGGAGGCGAGGAGGGGCATTTCCTCCCCTCCGTACCAACCACCTCCTCCTCCTCAAGAGCTGCGCTCTAATTCGGCGTTACAAAGAGTTGTAAACGTCTTTCTTTTTTTTCTCTTGGGCCACCCGTCGATAATTAACTGTTTCAAATTACGCACGCCGGGACTGCTCAATTCAGCTGCCAACAGCGGTTCTAAACTTCTATCTGGAGCCGGTACACGTTGGGAGACAGCATTCTCAAACTCTTTATCCTAATCGACGATACGCAAGCTGCATTCACGCATGGGGGGTTCTCCAGAGAAAAAGATTCAGTTCCCTATTGGAAAAACGTACACGAAACATACCTGCGGCTTGTACAGTTCTGGTATGAAGCCAACATAATATCTTGTTATTATGGATGCAGCTAGTTTGATTTGGCGTTCTGCATAACCGGAGATACCGGCACCGCTATGGCTCCGCGTCGGTCTATACTGGCAGCCAGTTTGCTTGCCGATATGATTCGGTGCGGCTGGTATGATTTTGCGTCCGATGACGTAGGCGACCGACATCTTTCCAAGACAACGCTTATACCTCAAGACCCCCGGTATCACCAAATCATACATGCAGAAAGGCGACCGCCATCTTCCAACAAAACGTCCATCATTAACCACCGGTATCGTTACATATACCATACATGTCGAAACGGAACATAGACCGACGTTGAGCTCACACGAATTCCTCGGTCAACTCTTCGCAGCGACGTCTTGGGGCGACTTTCTCGAATAATGTGTACCACAAGTATTCGACAGCCGCACCAGCCGTACCGCATAGCAAAGCCAACGTGCACGGCAACAAACCGATCGTGACACCAAGCCGAGGATACCGCGTCACCGGTCGACAGCGGCTAACGGCCCGTTGCTCGTACCGTGACTCGTACACGGCCATCTCGGCGCCTTTTCGTGGCTCCTCTCGTCGCAACCAGCTACAACCCCACGGTTCCGCAACCGAAACCGGCGTTGGCTAAAAGCGAAACGTAATGCGGCCGCCCAGTGACTTCCGCTTCCGCTGCTCGGCTTCCAGGCTTCCCGTCGTCGCGGAGAAGATGGCGGAGGCGTAGCTGCGTGGGGGACGTCGGCTCGTTGTACGTTGTACAAAATAGATGTTTGGCGGTCCGTTTCTACTGCGACTCTGGTTCTCAACTCGACGGCGCCTCTCATAGTTCACCCAGGTGTGGTCAGCCTGGGTCAGCGCAGCGCGGCCGGCTTTCCTCGTCCGATCCCCGGACCGTCGACGACTTCGAAGTTCGTCCGGTAGGCCTAGGATCCGAAGGTATCTGTCTCTCCGTGAAGCGGTAAGCCAATCTCGTCCCCTTTCTGTTCTACTTTTAAATTAAGTTAGGTGCGCTTCAGTGTAAGCATGCGTGCCAAGTGTTCGTGACAATTTCGAGCTAGAATAATTGTGCTCATCACGGTTTGTCATTTACCGAAAATGTAAATCGAGCCGATGAACGAGGAGCCATGCTTGAAAACGATGTACGATGTTAACTTCTCAGCACGCATGCTGCGAGCCTGAGACATCAGTGTTGGACCGTGTTGGTTTGTAGGACAGATTGAGGGCCCATCGTCTTGTCTAGAGCCCCTAAATGTGCCGTGATCTAGAAAAATTGTGTTGCTCGTGCGTAATTACACGAACGCGTGTAGTAATAATAATTACACGAACGCGTGCCGGTACCACGACCTACGCCGGTACGAAACTCATCCAGGTCGAAACGGGCAGCGGGTGGGGGTAACTTTATTTTTTATCTCGAGTTCCGTCGGACGTAACTTTTCACATTGGGTTATGTCGGACGTAACTTGAAACCTTGGGGTAAAGATACGTCGGACGTAACTTTAATTTTTATTTGGAGTTTCGTGGGACGTACCGTATTTACTCGAAAATAGGTAGACCACGAAAATAGGTCGACCCGTATTTATTGAACCAACCGAGAATAATAAAAAAAATAACTCAAATATAGTTCGACCTTTTTAATTTTAAGAACAGGGGAAAGATTGGGCAAAAGAAAGAAGTAAACAAACCTTTATTTACAGCACTCGCAGCTAAATCACGGGGCGATGACAAAAACTTAATCACTGATCAGAACCTTCCGGACATGTCATCGTCGTCCGAAGCTTCGTCAGCTCGGTAGACATCCTCGCACATTCGCAACAATACCTCACTGACACCGTTGTAAAATGACGACAAGGAGAAACGAAAGAAGGTAGAGACTGGCGAAGCGAAGTAAGACAAAATACAAAGACGCAAGCAACGCTCCGGGCCGTGAGGCGAGTAGCCATGAGCAGCGAGCCGAGCCATCTCAAGGAACAAACAAAAGTAACCTTTTTTTTTTTTTTTTTGTGCGCGTTTGTGAGGATGGAGGGCAAAGTACATGGCGCATCGCGTGCCTCCGGTTCCTCTCCCCCCTCTTCACCGTTGTCTAGCGAGGAGACGCTAACAGGCGCGATGGCGAAACCCGACGCCAGAGGGCTACCGCGGGCAGGCCGTCGGCTTCTGCTGTTTGGGTTGTTTTAAGCTTTTTGAAACAAGAAACGGCGCGGCTCTACGGCAACGCCGGCTCGGTGACTCGATAGCTTCCATGCTCCCGGTAGGGTCGCAAAATTTGGTCGCGAATGTAGGTCGAAATTCTTTGGTCACGATTTCCGAGAAAAAAGAGCTCGACTTATATTCAATAAATACGGTAACTTTAATTTTTATTTTGGGTTACGTCGACGTAACTCGAATGCTTGACGTAAAGTTACGTTGGGCGTAAACTTTAATTTTTATTTCGGGTTCCGTCGGACGTAACGTTAGACACTGCAGTTACACTTATGCAAAACGGAGGCTGCTGGTTCGTCATATAAACCAACCATTTCTGCGATTTAATTAAAACACATCACTGACCTAAAAAATCCTGTTATCCTAGAGTTAATGTTATAGGAATGTATCACTTCAAATAAATTTGTTAATTTCTACTTTTAGTACCTGCCCCGCCGGGTACAACATCTGGCCTAAAGCAGTGTTTCGGATCTCCTTCCAAGACCTGAGGCGGGTCGTCATTCATTCCAGGAGTCGTGTTGCTGGTGCTTCTTACAGGATGGTGCTACCGAGGTACAAATTATCATGCTTGAGGAAGGCAAGTATGGCAAGTATGGCCGCCGTAAGTACACATATTGTTTTTACCTTTGCTCGAATCCACTTTTAAGAAATGCACAGTTCGCATGTGCGCATCTCTCAATGCTTCTACAGTCGGCGTTGTGTTATTCCGGAATGCTCCCTAACTCTGTCAGCTCTAGTTTCTCTAGACCATGCAAATGAGATGCAACACTAAACCACATGCTCTCGCAAAAGTGCTTGAGCTGAAGCACTGTAGAAGCTACTCTAGCCTTTACAATGCAACACAAAATAGTTGACGCCAAGTATATCTAGTTTTGAGACTGCATTTTACCAAAAGCTCTGCCGAACAAATCCGCCACCTTAGAGAAGTGCAAAAGAACCTCGCGTGCCTAACCCGAAGAAGGGCGTTTTTTTTGCATAGGCCAATTTTTTTAAACTAATACCTTCAGCCTCCTTGCAATGTTAACATCATGTGACACACGGAAGTACTGTAAAACCTTTAATGTTGCCGAGCCCTTAAATTTCGCGGCCTTTAATTTTGCGAAATTTAGTGGCCGCGATTAAGTCCTCTGTGACCAATTTGAGAAGAAATAGGGGCTACAAAGAGAAGGGGTTTGCTGTACATCGGAGAAAGAGGAGGTCACTTTTGTTCGTAGGCAAGAGTAAAACCAACAACAACAATCATGGTGTCGTCCCTTTGTGAGCCTATCTGTGTCTATTGAATGATATGAATTTTATCTTGGTTCATTAAACGTTGTAGCCTGTACGTTGTGGGATGTCCACTTCAACACAAACAGTGGTTTTCCTCTGAAGCAGGCAGCATGGACGCGTGCCGCAGCACAACAAAGTTCATTTGCAGGTTGTACCGCAGTTTAAAGGAGGATTCGCACAATAAGGGGGAATCACGTTTTTG
>JABSTQ010007489.1:0-24803 GCA_013358835.2 Ixodes persulcatus
TGTCTGTCCCCAAGTCTAAGTTGCCCAAACCTAGTAATGCACCAACTAGATCAACTAAAGCCCATAAAGCATTTTACATCTTTGGGCTAGCAGTGACTGGTTCAGCTCACATTGCGGAAGTTTAAACTGTCAGTTTTAGTTTAAAAGAAAAAGTACCGAATACTCCGCTGTATATACATCATTTTCGAAAACAAACGGGTAAATACATAAACATTTTGTAGTTATTATAGACAACTCATATTACGGACAATCCTTAGGGGAACAGAGGTCCATATTAAGGGGACAGACTGTAGAAGGAATTGACAATTTTTTTTTTTCATAGCACTACCTCATTCTGCAAAGGCTCTTTTTGATTTAGCTAAAACTGGGAACCCTCTACTAATAAATAGGGTGTTCAGTGAGCTAGGCTATCCGTGCCATTGCGTGTCAAGGGGGATATGAGGGGACGACGAATTAAGAACACTGTCCAAGTTCAATAGAGGAATTATCTTGTCCTTGTCCACTGGCAAACAAATCATGATGAAGCTGGCAGCAACTTATTATTGTTGTTATCTTCCAGGTGAATTCCGACCGAGATCTAGTGGCACGACAACAACATGTGGTTGTCATGGTGATAGCCAAAGCCCTAGTATTCAGGAGCCTGAAGTTTCAATTCCCATAACAGCTCCACACTTTGCATGCCAAATTCTGGGACATCACTTGTACAAAGCAGTACTTGATCGAAGTCCTCCTCCCAGTTTTCAACCTGGTTCGACCGCATAAGGTTCTCCTTCTGGAATCGTCTCATACATGCCAGAAATTACTATGTGTCAGAAGTATCCTAGAAATTTCCCTTCAAACTAATGACATCAAAAGGGTTTTCAGACAGCCCTGTCTGATACAAATGGTTCTGAAGAAGAATAGCCGTCCAAACATTGTTTTTCCCCGGGTAGGCAAAACTGCTGCTACTACACTAAGCCAACAATTAATTTAGTTTTTTATATGAAGGGTTGTAGAATATTGTCAAATGATCACTTATAGCTGTGCCACTCATATTGCATAAGAGATCGTAAGATAGATACCAGAACCCTCATAAGGAATGCTATGGTTCAATGTCAGTCGCAGTCGCCACACTACAGCTACACTCTGGCTCAGCGTACCTTGACGGAGAAAATGCAGCGGTCCCTTCAAGCTAATCAGAGCAACGAAGCAAAGTATGTGAGAGCTCTCTGCAGGAGGAGTGTGCTCCTCAATATGTTGTCACGTCCTTCAGCCAAATGTTCCGATTGGATCGCCGGTGCCGTAGCTTCCGCTGATTGGCAAGTAATGTGAAATGCAGTATAGTACTTTTATAATGCCTTGTAAGCTGCAGAGCTCGGAGGGTATAGGATAAGCCGATTTAGTTCTAGTAACAGTTTACCTCATGTGAAAATATGACCAAAAAATGCTCATGCCACCCAAGGATGAAGCTGTATGTCGACAAATTTTTCAGCATGCGGTCTGTGTTTTTTGTCTTGTGACCCAAATGTTACTTCTGAGGATGCTTATAAACTAGCCATCAAGGACGCTAAACTAACATTTTTTTAATGTGACCTTACCCTACATGTTACTGACCAGTCCTAAACAGTTTTGGCGTATTATGAATAGAAACAAATCGAACGATATCTCGCTCACTAATAATGGTGTTGTTATTCCAAATGACCAGTGTGCCTCCATCTTAAATGACATTTTTGTAAAAGCGTTTTGTGTAGATGATGATTGCTCCCACCCTGTGTACCCTAATTATAACTTGTTGCCCATGGATCCTCTTGTAATTGACTATGACGGAATTTTAAATTTGATTGATAACTTAAAAACATCTTCGTCTTTTGGAGTAGACAATGTCACCTCCACACTCCTTAAGAATACTAAAAATTATATCGCAATTTACCTTTTCAAGATTTTTGAGCAATCTCTTGCATCTGGTGTATTGCCTGAGGAGTGGAAAATATGGAAGGTGATTCCACTCCATAAACAGGGCGATAAACAGAGTCCTCTTAACTATCGCCCCATTTCCTTAATCAGCACACCTTGTAAACTTTTAGAGCACATGATATTCAATCGTTTGGTTAACTACTTGGACTCTAATTCCTTCTTTTCTCCATCACAACATGGCTTTCGTAAATCCCTTTCATGTGAGACTCAACTACTGACCTTCACTAATGACGTGCTTTCCATACTTGACCGTGGATCCCAGATTGACTGTGTTTTTTTAGATTTCTGCAAAGCTTTCGACAAAGTTCCTCATAAACGTTTACTCTTTAAACTCAGTCAACTCAATCTCGATCCTAACGTGCTGTCTTGGATTACATGTTTTTTTAACTAATCGTTTTCAGTTCGTTCATGCTAACAATGTAAATTCTTCTATGAAACCTGTTACTTCTGGTGTACCGCAAGGGTCTGTTTTGGGGCCCCTGTTGTTTTTAATTTACGTAAATGACTTACCACTGTGTGTATCATCATCTATTAGCCTCTTTGCTGATGATTGTGTAATTTATCGAGAAGTCACTAATACTACTGACATCGAACGTCGTCAAAATGACTTACAAGCTGTGGCTGATTGGTGTGATTTGTGGCAAATGTCCCTTAATACTAACAAATGTAAATCGATGAATATCTCCCGTCGAATTACTATATCTTCTACTTACTCAATCTTTAAAATTCCTCTTGAAACTGTACCATGCTACAAGTACCTTAGGGTGCACATCACTTCTAACATGTCATGGAAAACTCATACTGACCACATTATCGCCAACGCTAACTCCATGCTTGGTTACCTAAAGAGAAACTTTAATTAGGTTAGCCCTAGTGTCCCTAAAACTACTAATGTATAAAACCCTCGTCCGTTCCAAACTAGACTATGCTGCAGCAATCTGGGATCCTGGTCTCTCAACTCTCGTGACTGATCTTGAAGCCCTGCAGAATCGCGGTGCCCGTTTTATATTTACTAACTATCATCGCACATCTAGTGTCTCAACTATGAAAACTAATTTATCACTTCCTGCTCTCTCATTACGCCGAAAAATATCTCGTTTGTGTCTTTTTTATAAAATTTATCATTCCAATACTTCGCTAAAAAACAAACTAATGTTAAATCCTGTTTTCATCTCGCCGCGCGTAGATCATCAATTTAAAGTCGGAATTCCTCATTGCGTTCCCTCAGCCTATTCTAACTCTTTTATTCGGAGGACATCTTCAGAGTGGAATCGCCTTCCCGCGCAATTAGAAAACATACCGTCCTTTGACTCGTTTAAAAGTGCGTTGACTACTTACCTATGTTAATATTTTGCTTTGTTTGTTTGTTAGGCTTGTTCTATAAATTTCTTAATTTGTTTACACATTTTTTTTTTACATTTTTAGTGCTTGGATTTTAGTGTTTGTATATTGTTTGTGTTCGAAATTTGTCTCGTACCACTCCCCTCTGTAATGCCCCAGGGCCTTGAGGGTACTTAAATAAATTTAAAAAAAAAATAAGCTGGCTTTTGAGTTTTCTCACTTTATCCCCCTGGCTTCTGATCTTATCTTTCATTCTCCGAGGAACCAGCAAACTGGAACAAGAAACTAACAGCATACAGTGAATGGACGACGTGAGACGCACCTTATAATTCTAAATTAGAGAAGTAATGTGGATCTTACTGCTTGACATGCCCAGCAGAGATAAATAACGTCTGGAGCTTGACGACGGAGGGGCTGGACGCATGTTGAACCACAGGTGCGATATGGTACCATACCCACAATGTATCCTGATGAGAAAGAGAAGGCAGGCGTGAGTCCCAGAAACTGGCATGTTCGAGCAACGCTGATTTAAGAAGTACCACCCCGTTAATTAATTCTCTCAGAGCTGCATCCGCCCGACTAATGGATCAGATGTACAGTCCGTTCAATGTATCCAGTCAACAGCCTGATTAGCGTCATTTACCGCGATATTTTCGATCTTTTCAGTAACGTAGTGTGAAACTTCCGATTCGTGCAAGTTGCGCAGAAATCATTAAGCGTGTACGATCCGTTCCTTACTTTCCGCCGTTACAAATCACGTCCGACGTAGCACATAGGCCTAAGAAATTAACCGGGTCACGTACATTCAGAAAGGACGAAGAAAAGCGGGCGGAATAGCCAACATCGTGGAACATGTGCTTCTACGCATCTTTCCGGCGCTTATCACCCGTACGCAAAATGCCGAGTCACTGGCGGACGCATTGCACGGCAACTGATATTTCGCTGAAGAAAGCTAATGCTCATGATCCGAATTCAGTAGACGAAAATGGCGGCACGCAGAAAGCGATTGTTGGAATAGAGGAGAGAGTTGCCTGCAAGCGAGCATGTATCCGGCACTCCCAACGGCGCTGTAATTTCGGCTCTGCCAGAAGTAATTTAAACGGAGGTTATTTTGTATTCTCGTTAATCACTCGTTGTTAGGTTCTAAAAATGTAAAAAGCAGCGCATGACGACTTCAGATCTCGGTGCTGCGGGTGCGGCATCCCCCGTGTATATGAATGAGCACCTGACTCGACAAAGCAAACAAAATCTGGGAGCAGCGATCGCTCGAAAACGTGTCGTAGGATAGAAATTTGCTTTGTCATCGGGAGGGAGGGTAAGCGCACGAAAAAATGAAACCTCACCTATTATCAGAATTGCTGACCTCGACGACGTAGAAAAAATGACGGGGTAATTGCGGTTTTTCCGTAGATCTTATTTCAAGTACAAATTATATTTTTAATGGATGAAGCATATCCTATAGAATGTAGATATTTTGACGACTCATCATTCAATCTCGCTTTCCGTAACTTTGAGAGTAGTTTTTCTGCAATCCACGTTAACACCAGGAGTAGAAATAACAAACGTGACGACCTGGAAATTTTTTTTTTTTTTTTTTTTTAATCTTTGAGCATGCGTTTTGACGCACTGCTTTTCTCTGAGACCTGGATTCCCGAAAATGCTGAACCACCCTTACTTTATTGATTATAAATGTGCCAGTTTAGGCAGAGAGAATAAAAGAGGAGGGGGTGTTGCCATCTATCTAGAACAAAATATTTTTTGGTATGTTGTTGAAAATGTCTCTGTGATCACAGCTGACGTTGAATGCCTTGTTTTAGATGCCAAAACTGTTATTATTCTGTTATTTATAGACCCCCCACTGGTTACAAGGAAGATTTTTTTAATTTTTTGGAAGACTTACTATCTTTTCTTGGTTCGACCTCCAAACCATTTTTAATTATGGGTGATACAAACATCGACCTACTAAAATGTAATAGTTACGTAATAGAGATGAATAATCTCTTATCTGCTTGGGGTGTACTAACGCTGTGACACTGACCACCCGAGTGACTTTAGAAACTTCTAGTTCAATAGATATATGTATAACTAATCTCAACGCTAGGGAAGCCACATCTGGCATATTTACGCAAGATATAAGTGACCACATGCCAGTTTTCTGTCTGACATCTTTCCCTCGTGGCAAAAATACACCGAAACGCGATATTTACTCTTACCAATGCATAAATGAAGAATCACTGGAAACGTTTTCTTGTCCTGCTCGAGCAAACAAACTGGGAGAACGTCCTTTTGGAACGTGACCCCAACCTTGTTATGCGCTGTTTTCAAACAAATTTAAGCTTTGTTATGACGTTGCTTTTCCGCTTATTCGAGTAAATAATCGTCAAAATAATGTACGAAAACCTTGGATTACAAATGACTTATACAGGCGTATTAAGATAAAAGATAGGATGTACCATAATTTTATTAAATGTAGGAACAAATATCTTCTCATCGAATTAAAAAAAAGAAATAAATTGAACTCCGATTTTAAAAAAGGCCAAATCCGAGTATTATCAAAATATATTTTCAAGGGTATACAATGACCCAAGAAAGATATGGGAAACTGTGAACGAAATTACTGATCGAAAAAAAACGTGTGCAGGGAACGCAAAGTGTCGCTATCAACGGCAGGAACGTGAGTGGACAAGAAATGGTGAATCTAAGGAATATGCATTTTGTTGACGTTGGTTCACCACCAGAACACGAAGATACTTCGCAATGCTGTGTCACAGACACAATGACTTGCGTATCAAACACGATAATGCTATTACCAACTACGCCATATGAAGTAGAAGGGCTTATAAATAAAATTAAAAATAATGCCGCAGCTGGCGTAGACGACTTCAAGCCAAGGCCTGTCAAATATGTCACCCAACAAATATCTTATATCTTGTCGCATGTAATCACTCGTACTCTAGAAACTGGAATATTTCCTAACAAACTGAAAATTGCAAGAGTTACTCCAATTTACAAGGGTGGCGGGGAACACCTTCTACAGAATTATAGACCAATCTCGGTTTTGCCAATTTTCTCAAAAATATTTGAAGGGGTTATAAATTCTAGACTAGACAATTCTTTTCCAGGCACAATGTATTAAACAAATGTCTATATGGCTTTCAAAAATTTAAATCAGCAGAGCAGGCACTTGTAGAAGTAAAGGATAAAATTATAAACAATATTGAAAATAGATTATACACCTTAGGCGTATTTCCTAGATTTTAGAAGGGCCTTCGATACAATCCAACATGACATATTACTAATTAAGCTTCAAAGGTACGGCATACGGGGGGTTGCTTTGACTTTAATAAAAGACTACCTCCAAAATCGCATGCAGTATGTTTATATTAACAATTCTTCTAATGCACTCAAAATAAAGTGCGGTGTTCCGCAAGGGTCTATTTTGGGCCCAATCTTATTTCTTCTTTATGTGAATGATATCACAAATATTTTGGGATCCCCTGTGCTTGTCATGCACGTAGACGACACTAACGCGTTTTTTGCTTCAACCTCTAAAGCGGCCTTAGAATATATAACAAATAATTATCTAGACAATCTATCAGTGTGGCTTAAAAATAATAAATTACAACTAAACGTAAAAAAACAAAATATGTAATTTTCGCTCCCGTTAATAGGTGCGGCAACACTAAGGTGACAATATATTTGGAAAATAAAATTATAGGGGAGGTTACAGAGCAAATATTTCTTGGTGTGTGGTTCAATCGGAAGTTAAGTTGGAACATGCACATAAATATGCTGAGCTCTGAGCTATCATCAGCCATCGGATGTATTTTTAAAATAAGAAATCTCATACCTTTGTGGCTAAAAAAGAATATATATTACGCTTTATTTTACTCCAAATTTTGTATTGCATTTTAGTCTGGGGCACGACATCGGCACCCAATTATAATAGGTTGATCATCTTACAAAAACAAAATTCTACGACTATTTGAAAATTATAAATGTAAGCCTCAAGATCTCCCAACTGAACCGCTATTCAACAAATATGGCCTACTTAAAGTCAATTAAATTTATTATTTTAAATTGTTACAGATAATACGCACAAAAAAACTCTTCGCAATTCCGCCAGAAAACACAACGTATCACGCACTTAGACATAGAATCAGACGACCTCCAAAAATACGTACCGATTACGGAAAACAAACGGCATGCTTCCAAGTCGCCAAAATCTTGAATAATACGAAATATTGAATAGATTTTAACTGCAATATACTCCAATTAAAAAAAAAAAAAAGACTAAAGACACTTCTGGTGGGCAGTGACATTGTGTTCTGATATGTGTGTACTGTGTGCTTGTTAAATCATGTCCATATTTTGCTTTTGAATTGTTCAAAGATGTTTCTGACCAATTTGTTTTTATCATTATTTGCTGAAAAACCTATCGTGGGATAATTTATTGATCCTGTTTTTAGTTTCTGAGTTGTATGGAATTTTATAGCTTCTTTTCTCTATTTTTCGTGTTATAAATTTATGTACCGTGCACTGCTGTGTTAGAACTGTAAAGGGGACAGAGACCTCGTCAGGCACCACGCCTTTAGTCTCTGCCCACCTCCCGGTCAATCGGAAAAGGAAAGAAAGAATAAAGAAAGAACCATCACTCGACTGTGATGATACTGTCGAGTGATTATTGCGGAACTTCTTTGCTGCTAAAGTTGCCTTAATTGTTTCTGTCATAGAAGTTCCTAGTGTTTGGAGAGGTGTCGACCAAAACCCGAACCAACAACCAGAATCGAATCTTTTACTTTTTGGTTTCCCTTCAATCGCGATGCTTGTTCACTGTTTGTTGCGAGGGTGCGATACTTTTTGGTGCTCACAGGCGGGGGTAATTTAAGGCGAACGCTTGCCACCCTGAGCGAATTTCTAACGTACTTTCAAATCTGCATGCGAGTTCAAGACTAACTTCAGTATCCCCTGCCGGGCCTAAGCGGACCAGACATCTTAAAGTTTTTCTCATGACTCTGCGCAGCGAGAAGAAAAAGGGCAATGTTGCGACTAATTCGAGCCAAGATCAGGAAATAATAATAAACATCTTACACAAAGAGGACGACGCACCGAGCCTCTTTAAAATGACTTTTCTCTATATATAGACTATGGAACGAGGTTGTCTCTTGTTTGTTTTTTCTTCTCATTCGACTCCTCACACGTCTTGGGATTATTAGACCGAGCGTCCTGACCGCCTGCTCGGCGCCCTCATTCGTAGCCAGTCGCGAGACCGGCAAGGTCCTAGCCCTCTCGCTCTCTCTTGGCAGAATCAGTTACGGCCTCCGCTGCGGCGAAGTGGGCACAATAGACCCCTCTCTGCTGCCTTCCGAAGACGGAAAGACTTCTAAAGCGGAGAGCGGCCACGGTTCATTACCCGAGCGATGTTTCAAAGGCGAGGAAACCGGCCCGGAAGCGCCCTGAACGCATTGTCCGGGCTCAAAAGTTCGGACGGCTGAAGCGCGGTCAAACGGCGGCCCCGCGCACGTGCGGACTTCGGGATGATGTGATAGTTTCGCGTCTCCACCTATTGTCTGTCAATGACATAGAGAGAAGCAGCCAGTCTAGGAGAACATTTCTCGAGAGTAATTTGCAAATCTGCTCGATTGCTCCACTGCTCAATAGACTACTTCCATAAAGCCCTGCATGCAACACGGCGCGCGTTGCACTCTGGGAACTAGTTGGCCAGGGAGGAGGGTGGCGTGGTTTCGGTTTCGATCGACACGTCAACAAGAGATTATACACAGAGCGTGGACTATTAACGGCCGTTATCTCATGTTTTCTGGCCCCGAGAGCATCATTTGTGGTCTCTAAACTAACCTAAATGGCCAGACCTCGAAGCTTTAGCACAAGCCCGAGACGTATAGCTTGTCTTAACACATGCGTGTTGTGTTTTTGTACTTGAGCCTTTCTGTTAGCGTTTCGAGGTATGTGGACGAGCCAGTGCTGGGAATCTCGACGCTGCGAAGCTCGGGGATCTTGCTTGTGTACGAATCAACAAGCTGTAGCAACCAATAAGTTTGAATACATCGAGCTCGCGCCTTTACATTAGTGTTGTTGATCAGGAAGTTTGTTTGTTTCGTGCGTCCATAGACGAAATATTACTTTTTGCAATTACTATTTTTCTTACGCGTGAGTACGCAAGGTGAAACTCGGAGGCGCCATTGAAAAGCTCAATTTTAACTCACTTCTTATCTGTTATCTGTACTGACCCGCAGCACTGCACGAAGTGAAGTCCCCACCCACTTGCATTCCACTAATATTCAACATCGCGTATGCACATAAAGTTATCCTGCAATCATATAGGCACATTCGCACATACAAACCGCTTTAAGAAAGCAAAAGAGCACTTGTGTGAAGATTAATGTCGCACCGTTCGCCGGAAGTGCGCCGGACGGGCATGAACCCCTATGCGGTGCGCCAAACGAACGAAATTATTCAAAGCGCGTTTGACGGTTGCTAATGGCTATAATATGTGTTATGTGTTTGCTTTCTTCCTGCCTGAGTATGCCGAGATAATTTCAGGCGCACCGATCAGGCACAGATCTTGGGCGTCAGTAAAAGCTCGTCCAAAAGGCTGAGCGAGGAGTAGGGGACGCTTGTTAGGGCCTCCGTCGTAGCTAGCCGATCTCAGCGTTTGCGAAAACTTAATCTTCTATCACCATAAAATTTGAGTGGGAGATATATGATGACACGAGGAAGACATCATAGTAACTTGTGTGCAGTAGTGAGGTCGAATTTATTGCTCTGGGCTGGGCTCAACTTTGATACTCCTGTGAGGATGCGGCTTGCTTTCCGCCCAATGAAGTAACAAGAAGCGGACGTTTGGCAAACAAAATACGTGTAAGGCTCCAGATGACCAAATTTCAGTTGTAGTTCACTGGTACTAGACGGGATTATTGAAATTGAACTCAAAGATGCACTCGTGGGGTGAGGTGACTAAGCCACGTCTTACTACGTTTGCATACGCACTCATAATATCCGGTGTTTCAGGAACCAAGGAAAGTGCCCCGGTCTTCGTTTTGTATCGCTCGAGAATGAGTGTATTGTGTGAAAAGTCAGATAATCGAAAACGCAAGCAGCGCGTTCGGTCACGGCGTGATAGCATGAGATGAATCTGCCCAGTCGAAACCGAAACTGAGTGGCCAACTAGTTCCCAGCATGCACTGCGGGGTATTTTGTCGCGATGGGGCGCGTCGGTTTTGGAAGAAGTCCATTGATGGAAGGGGAACAAAACGGGCATCAACACGAGCGCACGTCCCTCTGGTTTCGGCATAGTAGAAACATCGCGTGCTACGGACCCTTTTTATGGCAAACGCCACCAGGCTGTGCTTCAGTCTTTGACGTCCCAAAAAGAACGACGAAGCGCGAGATTTGTTTTAATTTTTCGAATATTCATGTAAGCTAACTTGACTCCTCCAAGACGTTAAATTGTATAACCGAAGGTCCTCGTTAAATCTCCAGCCTCGTTGTCCGTGCAGTATTTATGATTTCTAGCACTGGCGACAAAAGCAAGCTCGACAGGTTTGCAAAGACGGGGCGACTAGAAGTCGTTTGGGACAGAAGCGGCGGTTCGTGTTTGGAAACAGCAGAGGGTCTATAATACCGCGGAATGCCGCTAGGGCGTCAAAACAAAAATGGCACCGTCTATAGAGAGCACGTTATCCGTTTTCTCCATTTGAAGGGAAGCAATGAAAAGGAGATTCATTTCGAGCTGGTGCGGTGTTCGGGGAAGCGCCCCAGTTTATAACGCTGCGAGATTAAATGGCGCAGACGCTTCCAGTGTGGCCAAACGAGCCTGAAAGCATTTTAAGGGCGACTACCAAAGAGCGGCTGAAGTGGAGCGATTTCTGAACACTCAAACCGAGTTCTGTAACAATAGCCTTCGGCTGGTTGTTCATCGGTGATAAAAGGGCGTTACTTTGGGTGGCGAGAATGTAGAGAAAGACTAAACTCCTACCCTAGTTTAATTGCTTAATCTATTTTCCTTCGTGTCAATAATATAAAGTAGGGTGGTGATTTGGGCCAGTTGGTAACAGTTAAACATGATGAAAAACAGCCTCAGATAAACGGGGACGAAGAACGTTTAAAGAATACAACAGGACAACGGCTGACTCGCAACTGAAGTTTATTAAAAGAAAAGTAAACCGAAGAAACTTGTGAAACAGATTACACACATACAGATTAAAAACACACATCCACCAGGCGACCAGATGTGCAGATACAATGTCTCAAAACTTCACACTTATGTTCGAATGCAGATACACTACCTCCCTCTCAGATAACGCCACCGATGGCTCAATGACACATCTGTCTGCCATCGAAGAGATGGCAGACAGATGTGCTTTTTCCACAATCTAAAACAGGTCGGAGGACGATACGGGATCCCTGTTGTGTTTTCAGCGCCACAAAAAATGAGTCAGGTATACGCGAGGGTTAGTGCAAGAGCGGAAAAACGTCCGCGAGCTAAGTGCACAAAGAAGCACCAAACACCGTTTGTGACATGTAGAGCGGGTGTCGTCTACCGAATACCCCTATCTTGTGGAAGATCGTATACGTCGGTCAGACATAAAGGTGCTTGAACGACAGGCTGAGAGAGCACGCGCACTCCCTTAAAGCAACGGTAGGGGGACGTCTACCGCTTCATTGCAGAGATTGCTCTTGTCTCCCCTCTTTTGATGACGTAGCTTTTGTGGGCAAACACCTGGAGAAAATGACTCGAGAGATAATTGAAGCGTTCATTATCTCTTCGATGGCAGACAGATGTGCTTTTTCCACAATCTAAAACAGGTCGGAGGACGATACGGGATCCCTGTTGTGTTTTCAGCGCCACAAAAAATGAGTCAGGTATACGCGAGGGTTAGTGCAGGAGCGGAAAAACGTCCGCGAGCTAAGTGCACAAAGAAGCACCAAACACCGTTTGTGACATGTAGAGCGGGTGTCGTCTACCGAATACCCCTATCTTGTGGAAGATCGTATACGTCGGTCAGACATAAAGGTGCTTGAACGACAGGCTGAGAGAGCACGCGCACTCCCTTAAAGCAACGGTAGGGGGACGTCTACCGCTTCATTGCAGAGATTGCTCTTGTCTCCCCTCTTTTGATGACGTAGCTTTTGTGGGCAAACACCTGGAGAAAATGACTCGAGAGATAATTGAAGCGTTCATTATCTCTTCGATGGCAGACAGATGTGCTTTTTCCACAATCTAAAACAGGTCGGAGGACGATACGGGATCCCTGTTGTGTTTTCAGCGCCACAAAAAATGAGTCAGGTATACGCGAGGGTTAGTGCAAGAGCGGAAAAACGTCCGCGAGCTAAGTGCACAAAGAAGCACCAAACACCGTTTGTGACATGTAGAGCGGGTGTCGTCTACCGAATACCCCTATCTTGTGGAAGATCGTATACGTCGGTCAGACATAAAGGTGCTTGAACGACAGGCTGAGAGAGCACGCGCACTCCCTTAAAGCAACGGTAGGGGGACGTCTACCGCTTCATTGCAGAGATTGCTCTTGTCTCCCCTCTTTTGATGACGTAGCTTTTGTGGGCAAACACCTGGAGAAAATGACTCGAGAGATAATTGAAGCGTTCATTATCTCTTCGATGGCAGACAGATGTGCTTTTTCCACAATCTAAAACAGGTCGGAGGACGATACGGGATCCCTGTTGTGTTTTCAGCGCCACAAAAAATGAGTCAGGTATACGCGAGGGTTAGTGCAAGAGCGGAAAAACGTCCGCGAGCTAAGTGCACAAAGAAGCACCAAACACCGTTTGTGACATGTAGAGCGGGTGTCGTCTACCGAATACCCCTATCTTGTGGAAGATCGTATACGTCGGTCAGACATAAAGGTGCTTGAACGACAGGCTGAGAGAGCACGCGCACTCCCTTAAAGCAACGGTAGGGGGACGTCTACCGCTTCATTGCAGAGATTGCTCTTGTCTCCCCTCTTTTGATGACGTAGCTTTTGTGGGCAAACACCTGGAGAAAATGACTCGAGAGATAATTGAAGCGTTCATTATCTCTTCGATGGCAGACAGATGTGCTTTTTCCACAATCTAAAACAGGTCGGAGGACGATACGGGATCCCTGTTGTGTTTTCAGCGCCACAAAAAATGAGTCAGGTATACGCGAGGGTTAGTGCAAGAGCGGAAAAACGTCCGCGAGCTAAGTGCACAAAGAAGCACCAAACACCGTTTGTGACATGTAGAGCGGGTGTCGTCTACCGAATACCCCTATCTTGTGGAAGATCGTATACGTCGGTCAGACATAAAGGTGCTTGAACGACAGGCTGAGAGAGCACGCGCACTCCCTTAAAGCAACGGTAGGGGGACGTCTACCGCTTCATTGCAGAGATTGCTCTTGTCTCCCCTCTTTTGATGACGTAGCTTTTGTGGGCAAACACCTGGAGAAAATGACTCGAGAGATAATTGAAGCGTTCATTATCTCTTCGATGGCAGACAGATGTGCTTTTTCCACAATCTAAAACAGGTCGGAGGACGATACGGGATCCCTGTTGTGTTTTCAGCGCCACAAAAAATGAGTCAGGTATACGCGAGGGTTAGTGCAAGAGCGGAAAAACGTCCGCGAGCTAAGTGCACAAAGAAGCACCAAACACCGTTTGTGACATGTAGAGCGGGTGTCGTCTACCGAATACCCCTATCTTGTGGAAGATCGTATACGTCGGTCAGACATAAAGGTGCTTGAACGACAGGCTGAGAGAGCACGCGCACTCCCTTAAAGCAACGGTAGGGGGACGTCTACCGCTTCATTGCAGAGATTGCTCTTGTCTCCCCTCTTTTGATGACGTAGCTTTTGTGGGCAAACACCTGGAGAAAATGACTCGAGAGATAATTGAAGCGTTCATTATCTCTTCGATGGCAGACAGATGTGCTTTTTCCACAATCTAAAACAGGTCGGAGGACGATACGGGATCCCTGTTGTGTTTTCAGCGCCACAAAAAATGAGTCAGGTATACGCGAGGGTTAGTGCAAGAGCGGAAAAACGTCCGCGAGCTAAGTGCACAAAGAAGCACCAAACACCGTTTGTGACATGTAGAGCGGGTGTCGTCTACCGAATACCCCTATCTTGTGGAAGATCGTATACGTCGGTCAGACATAAAGGTGCTTGAACGACAGGCTGAGAGAGCACGCGCACTCCCTTAAAGCAACGGTAGGGGGACGTCTACCGCTTCATTGCAGAGATTGCTCTTGTCTCCCCTCTTTTGATGACGTAGCTTTTGTGGGCAAACACCTGGAGAAAATGACTCGAGAGATAATTGAAGCGTTCATTATCTCTTCGATGGCAGACAGATGTGCTTTTTCCACAATCTAAAACAGGTCGGAGGACGATACGGGATCCCTGTTGTGTTTTCAGCGCCACAAAAAATGAGTCAGGTATACGCGAGGGTTAGTGCAAGAGCGGAAAAACCGTCCGCGAGCTAAGTGCACAAAGAAGCACCAAACACCGTTTGTGACATGTAGAGCGGGTGTCGTCTACCGAATACCCCTATCTTGTGGAAGATCGTATACGTCGGTCAGACATAAAGGTGCTTGAACGACAGGCTGAGAGAGCACGCGCACTCCCTTAAAGCAACGGTAGGGGGACGTCTACCGCTTCATTGCAGAGATTGCTCTTGTCTCCCCTCTTTTGATGACGTAGCTTTTGTGGGCAAACACCTGGAGAAAATGACTCGAGAGATAATTGAATGAAGCGTTCATTATCTCTTCGATGGCAGAGAGATGTGCTTTTTCCACAATCTAAAACAGGTCGGAGGACGATACGGGATCCCTGTTGTGTTTTCAGCGCCACAAAAAATGAGTCAGGTATACGCGAGGGTTAGTGCAGGAGCGGAAAACCGTCCGCGAGCTAAGTGCACAAAGAAGCACCAAACACCGTTTGTGACATGTAGAGCGGGTGTCGTCTACCGAATACCCCTATCTTGTGGAAGATCGTATACGTCGGTCAGACATAAAGGTGCTTGAACGACAGGCTGAGAGAGCACGCGCACTCCCTTAAAGCAACGGTAGGGGGACGTCTACCGCTTCATTGCAGAGATTGCTCTTGTCTCCCCTCTTTTGATGACGTAGCTTTTGTGGGCAAACGCCTGGAGAAAATGACTCGAGAGATAATTGAAGCGTTCATTATCTCTTCGATGGCAGACAGATGTGCTTTTTCCACAATCTAAAACAGGTCGGAGGACGATACGGGATCCCTGTTGTGTTTTCAGCGCCACAAAAAATGAGTCAGGTATACGCGAGGGTTAGTGCAAGAGCGGAAAACCGTCCGCGAGCTAAGTGCACAAAGAAGCACCAAACACCGTTTGTGACATGTAGAGCGGGTGTCGTCTACCGAATACCCCTATCTTGTGGAAGATCGTATACGTCGGTCAGACATAAAGGTGCTTGAACGACAGGCTGAGAGAGCACGCGCACTCCCTTAAAGCAACGGTAGGGGGACGTCTACCGCTTCATTGCAGAGATTGCTCTTGTCTCCCCTCTTTTGATGACGTAGCTTTTGTGGGCAAACACCTGGAGAAAATGACTCGAGAGATAATTGAAGCGTTCATTATCTCTTCGATGGCAGACAGATGTGCTTTTTCCACAATCTAAAACAGGTCGGAGGACGATACGGGATCCCTGTTGTGTTTTCAGCGCCACAAAAAATGAGTCAGGTATACGCGAGGGTTAGTGCAGGAGCGGAAAAACGTCCGCGAGCTAAGTGCACAAAGAAGCACCAAACACCGTTTGTGACATGTAGAGCGGGTGTCGTCTACCGAATACCCCTATCTTGTGGAAGATCGTATACGTCGGTCAGACATAAAGGTGCTTGAACGACAGGCTGAGAGAGCACGCGCACTCCCTTAAAGCAACGGTAGGGGGACGTCTACCGCTTCATTGCAGAGATTGCTCTTGTCTCCCCTCTTTTGATGACGTAGCTTTTGTGGGCAAACACCTGGAGAAAATGACTCGAGAGATAATTGAAGCGTTCATTATCTCTTCGATGGCAGACAGATGTGCTTTTTCCACAATCTAAAACAGGTCGGAGGACGATACGGGATCCCTGTTGTGTTTTCAGCGCCACAAAAATGAGTCAGGTATACGCGAGGGTTAGTGCAAGAGCGGAAAAACCGTCCGCGAGCTAAGTGCACAAAGAAGCACCAAACACCGTTTGTGACATGTAGAGCGGGTGTCGTCTACCGAATACCCCTATCTTGTGGAAGATCGTATACGTCGGTCAGACATAAAGGTGCTTGAACGACAGGCTGAGAGAGCACGCGCACTCCCTTAAAGCAACGGTAGGGGGACGTCTACCGCTTCATTGCAGAGATTGCTCTTGTCTCCCCTCTTTTGATGACGTAGCTTTTGTGGGCAAACACCTGGAGAAAATGACTCGAGAGATAATTGAAGCGTTCATTATCTCTTCGATGGCAGACAGATGTGCTTTTTCCACAATCTAAAACAGGTCGGAGGACGATACGGGATCCCTGTTGTGTTTTCAGCGCCACAAAAAATGAGTCAGGTATACGCGAGGGTTAGTGCAGGAGCGGAAAACCGTCCGCGAGCTAAGTGCACAAAGAAGCACCAAACACCGTTTGTGACATGTAGAGCGGGTGTCGTCTACCGAATACCCCTATCTTGTGGAAGATCGTATACGTCGGTCAGACATAAAGGTGCTTGAACGACAGGCTGAGAGAGCACGCGCACTCCCTTAAAGCAACGGTAGGGGGACGTCTACCGCTTCATTGCAGAGATTGCTCTTGTCTCCCCTCTTTTGATGACGTAGCTTTTGTGGGCAAACACCTGGAGAAAATGACTCGAGAGATAATTGAAGCGTTCATTATCTCTTCGATGGCAGACAGATGTGCTTTTTCCACAATCTAAAACAGGTCGGAGGACGATACGGGATCCCTGTTGTGTTTTCAGCGCCACAAAAAATGAGTCAGGTATACGCGAGGGTTAGTGCAAGAGCGGAAAAACGTCCGCGAGCTAAGTGCACAAAGAAGCACCAAACACCGTTTGTGACATGTAGAGCGGGTGTCGTCTACCGAATACCCCTATCTTGTGGAAGATCGTATACGTCGGTCAGACATAAAGGTGCTTGAACGACAGGCTGAGAGAGCACGCGCACTCCCTTAAAGCAACGGTAGGGGGACGTCTACCGCTTCATTGCAGAGATTGCTCTTGTCTCCCCTCTTTTGATGACGTAGCTTTTGTGGGCAAACACCTGGAGAAAATGACTCGAGAGATAATTGAAGCGTTCATTATCTCTTCGATGGCAGACAGATGTGCTTTTTCCACAATCTAAAACAGGTCGGAGGACGATACGGGATCCCTGTTGTGTTTTCAGCGCCACAAAAAATGAGTCAGGTATACGCGAGGGTTAGTGCAGGAGCGGAAAAACGTCCGCGAGCTAAGTGCACAAAGAAGCACCAAACACCGTTTGTGACATGTAGAGCGGGTGTCGTCTACCGAATACCCCTATCTTGTGGAAGATCGTATACGTCGGTCAGACATAAAGGTGCTTGAACGACAGGCTGAGAGAGCACGCGCACTCCCTTAAAGCAACGGTAGGGGGACGTCTACCGCTTCATTGCAGAGATTGCTCTTGTCTCCCCTCTTTTGATGACGTAGCTTTTGTGGGCAAACACCTGGAGAAAATGACTCGAGAGATAATTGAAGCGTTCATTATCTCTTCGATGGCAGACAGATGTGCTTTTTCCACAATCTAAAACAGGTCGGAGGACGATACGGGATCCCTGTTGTGTTTTCAGCGCCACAAAAAATGAGTCAGGTATACGCGAGGGTTAGTGCAGGAGCGGAAAAACGTCCGCGAGCTAAGTGCACAAAGAAGCACCAAACACCGTTTGTGACATGTAGAGCGGGTGTCGTCTACCGAATACCCCTATCTTGTGGAAGATCGTATACGTCGGTCAGACATAAAGGTGCTTGAACGACAGGCTGAGAGAGCACGCGCACTCCCTTAAAGCAACGGTAGGGGGACGTCTACCGCTACATTGCAGAGATTGCTCTTGTCTCCCCTCTTTTGATGACGTAGCTTTTGTGGGCAAACACCTGGAGAAAATGACTCGAGATATAATTGAAGCGTTCATTATCTCTTCGATGGCAGACAGATGTGTCAGTGAGCCATCGGTGGCGTTATCTGAGAGGGAGTTACTGTATCTGCATTCGAACGTGAGTGGGAAGTCTCGAGGCGATGTATCCGCACATCTGGTCGCCTGGTGGGCGCGTGTTTTTAATCTGTATGTGTGTAATCTGTTTAACAAGTTTCTCTGGTTCACTTTTCTTTCAGTAAACTTCAGTAGCGAGTCAGCCGTTGTCCTGTTGTTTTCTTTACCCGTTCTTCATCCCTGTTTATTTGAGGCCGTTCTTCATGTTCAATATTATGAACTTCATGAAGATCCCTCGTAATACCACGGGTTGGAAGGTCAAACGTAAATTACTAGAAGTGTTGAAGGCGTACTTTTAGTAAGTGCCCCCCCCCCCCCCTTTCCCGTGCTAAAGCTATTTTGACCACGCGTTTGAATAGCTTCGACTTAATGTACTTGCCTCACGAAGTCCGAAAAATCGCGAGGTGTAACTGGTGGGGTGAAAAAGAAAGCGACATAAAGGACGAAGACAGGACGAAACATCTTTCGAACTGGCAGCTCGAGCGTTTATTCACGGTCCGCGAAGCGAGCGCCCGCGGTCGAGGCTACATACCGTGCCCCTCATTTTCGCCGAGAAGAGGGGACGCAACAAACAGGTTGTACGGCGTATCGACGGTGTTACACCAATCAGGAGCGCAGCTTGGAACTACCTTGGGTCTCCCGCTACTGCTGGAAGCGTCCGCATTCAGCTCTGCTAGCTGAAACGCCGCGTAAAGTCGTGTGGGAATGAAAGGATGAGCGTCAGCGTTGGCACTAATCCTTTATTTCTGAGCCCTTATTTCGGTCCTCCCGTCCTCTTTGTCCAGAGACGTCTCGAATCCTGATTGACAGAAGGTCGTTAGGCGCTGTTCAACCGGTTCATTCCATCGGTCTTTTCGGCGCGAATGAGTAAAAGAGCGGGAAACTTTGATTGCGCGGTTTCTATGCGCCGAGGAACTGAGGGAGAAAAAGAGGCGAGAGGGGACGTGAGAACGTCGAGCTCTGATTGGAAGGATTAGTGGGCAGACCGAAAAATAGCTGCTGCTGCCTTTGTCTCCACTGCACTCGTCGAACGGGTTAAAGAACGCGGAACGCTGGCGTCCGCCATTTAACTCTTGCATTCGGACGCGTTCGGCGAGTGCAGGCAAAGGCTAGCTTTAGGTCTAGGTCTACCTAAAGTCACTGGATCTGGGAAAGTAGCGCCATTGCCTTCCCACCTGCTAGTCGGACACAAACAAATACCAACATACAGACGACGAAAGCTCTCAAGGTGATTGGCTCATCGCTGTCGGTTGCCATGATGATCGCCATTTTGGACCCTTTCAAAGCTTCGAAGCTTTGAAAGGGCCGTCAAACCCAGTCGCACCAAGATCACCATGGAGCATCATTGTACTGAATATATCGTTTTTCGGCCAATATCAGCGTCTTTGGCACTGTGCATGCAACAAACTCATCACTCATGCTTATTTCCCCAGATCTCTTACAACTATGTTGCTCTTCTTGCGTGCTTCAAGAAAGTAAATTTATTTTTCAATGCCTCCAAGCACTGACGTTGCGTGTGATGACGGTGCGAAGATGTACGGCGTCACACACGGCGTCGATGCTTGGGGACATTGAAAAATAATTTTACTGTCTTGAAGCACCCAAGAAGAGCAACATAGTTGTAAGAGATCTGGGGAAGTAAGCATGAGTGATCAGTTTATTGCATGCACAGTGCCAAAGACGCTTATATTGGCCGAAAAACACTTTTAGTACGAAGATGCTCCATAGAAATCTTGGTGCGACCGGTTTTAATGACCCCTCCAAAGCTTGGAAGCTTCGAAAGTGTCCAAAATGGCGATCACCACGGCAACCGACAGCGATGAGCCAATCACCTTGAGAGGTTTCGTCGTCTGTATGTTGATATCTGTTTGTGTCCGGCTAGCAGGCGGGAAGGCAATGGCGCTACTTTCCCAGATACATTGACTGCAGCCAAAGCTGCAAGCGCGAGCTAGTCCGCGCTGCTAGATTTGAGACGTGCATTTCTAGCGCGAGCGCTCGTTCTCCGGAGGAAGCTTCGAAGGAACGACCTGGACCTCTCCTGCTTGTGGCATTGACTGCACTCTCAGCCTAAAGGTGCACGGTGGGGATTCACTGGACGCCATATTTGGTGGCGGTGTCTAGAGCGCTTGCTCACAACGAGCTCACGTTAACAGGTTGCTAAAACCGGCAGTCTCGATGGTGTGGAGTGCGCGTGGCAGAAGAACTGCGGAAGCTCGCGGACAGCACGCGCTCAGCAGCCGCGCACACAGCTATGGCCGCCAGTGAGTGCTCCCTGTAGGAAGTGTTCACGGGAGGCCATAGCTGTGTGCTCGGGTGCTGAGCGCGTACTGACGGCGAGCTTCCGCAGATCTCTTGCAACTTGCATTCCGCGCCATCGAGACTGCCTTTCTTAGCAGCCGATTAACGTGAGCTCGTTCTGAGCATGCGCTCTAGACACCGCCCTCAAATATGGCGTCTGGTGAATAGCTCCTAGAATCATTCGAACCGGAGCTTCTGGCGTCCCCGCAAACTCTCGCCTCCTCCTCTTGCTCGCTTTCTCGGCGCATAGAAATTAACGGTATCCGTATGCGTATAACGTGGGCAGGTTAGACGTTGGGAAGCAGGCGCATCAAGTTAAAGCCGCAAAAGACCGAGAGAAAAAACCTTTTCGCTGCACTTTTAAGCAGACTTGTACAAGTTACTGAAAAAAAAAGCAACCGATTACAATCACAATTACTCCACTGTAAAAAGTAACTGATTACAATTACAATTACAGCCTCAAAAAAGTAATTGAAAAATTACTCTGAAGTAGTCGATTACTTCCCACGTTACTTTTCATTCAACTTTCTTTTTTTTTATTACGGTAGCATTTTCCTTGGAATCCCGCGCTCAATCGATCCGAAAAATAAAGAAAAGGAAAAGGCCTTGATTGTTCTTGCTTAGAGCTGAATGAGGAATAAAATAAAAAGAGCGCTGTTTAAATGCGTTCCTCGCAAGAGGCTGGATAAGACATCTATTTTCATCCCCGAACAAAGTCTCCGGCGATCAAAAAAAAAAAAAATTACGCATGAAACGAAGCATACTGAAGTGGCCTACTATACTCCGTTTCACCTTATGATGTACCGCAGTAAAGGCTACAAGCGCGAGCTCCTTGCTCTAGGGAACATCTCGGCGGCATAAGCTCTCGTGCATTAAGGGCAGCTGCCAACGCTATGAGCTCGCGCTTCTAGCCTTCGCTGTGGTACAACATAAGGTGAAACGAAGTATAATCCTGGAGGTCTCGTGCTCATGGTTTCGAAAAGAAAAAAAATTGAACGTTGCTCAGAGTTGAGTGAGTGCCCGGTTCACACAGTTGCGTTTGACTGCGTTTGACTGCGTTGCGGCAGCCAGAAACCAGGACATCCTTGCTGCTTATATCGCGTGCCAAGAAGATTCCTTGAATTGGATTCCACGCTTCATACGAAGCACAGATGTGGCGGTGACTCGCTTTCGGTTCTCGCCGCAACGCAGTCCAACGCACTCAAACACAAGTGTCTGAACCGGCCTTTACTCTAGCACATCTAACTCCTCCCCCCTCCCCCCTTCCCCCCAGAAAAAGGAAAATAAATTGACAAAAATTGTAATGAGCAATTTTGTAATTGATTACAAAATTGATGAGCTCATCTGAAAACAATCATGCCAAGATGAATGATGGAGACATTTAAAGGGATACTGAACCATAGAATTTAGTGTCCATAATAAGTGGCGCACGTTCTTTCCACGAGCCAGCAGCCGCCGGTGTGCGCGAGCACACGCAACAAAAATGACGTCAAAGATCTCCATTCGCGGTTAAGATGGCAGTGAAATGCATGGGCTTCGGGCCATGCATTTCACCACAATCACCACATGATATCACCAACAACAAGAATGCAGACAAGTGTGAACAATCTTGGGCATGACAATTTTGATATATTTAATAGCTATGTAAATCTCAGTAGACAATTAGATGAGATTATTTTCCGTCGCTAAAAATGTACTGTCGTGTTTTGTTGCATGCTAGTTTTATCAGTTGAGCATGCTTTATAGCTGTGCGATGTTTTTTTTCACTGTGCCACATTGCAGACCTTTGTTGGTTGTTGATTGGCACGAATAAAGGCATTATGATGATGATGATGATGATGATGATTACAGCAAAAAAGTAATTCAATTACAAGGATCGTTACTCTTTAAAGGTAGTAATTGAAGCAGTGGCGTACCATCTTGTTTTTAGTGGGGGGGCAAACCAGACCCCACCTCCCCGAAGGGTCGGGGTCGGTGCCCTTGGTACCCCTTGGGCGACGCCGGCCAGTGTTTGCCCTGGCCAGTGGTGGCTATTTAGGGGGGGGGGGCAAAACACATGTCTTGCCCCCCCCCCCCCCCACTCTGAAAGCTGGGGGGGGCAAGCGCCCCCCTTGCCCTTCCGGTTGGTACGCCCATGAATTGAAGCGTTACAAAATTACAGTAAAATGTAATCGATTACAAGTAATGCGTTACGTACAAGTCTGCTTTTAAGTAAATAGATACACCGGTCTAAAGATAAACATAAAGGTTCAAGTTTATCAGAGAAAGACAAGGATGTTCACCTCTATTTGGTATTAGAACTTCACGAAGCAATCTGCAGTTGCGCACATGTCAGGTCCTTTTGCACAATTCAGAAGAATGTAACGCCGAGCACATTTCCATTTACCCCATTAAATAGGCAACGCACGTGTATTCCTTTCCAACTTTCCATTACTGTCACTGATGGGTCGCCATTGCTAGACTATACTCCATTCACTCTAAAGACTAGTGCGAGCTTTCTGCCCTGGCTAACACTAGTGCCACTAAATAAGCTACGCTTCAGAGTAACGACACTTGGTGATATTGTGGCTTAAAATCATGGTTGCCAGTTATCTGAAGCTTTATCCGAAATCACAGGAAACGCTTTTCTGCTCTCCAGAAATGTTTAAAGAGTTTCGACAGAGCAAAGCAATATTACATGAGCTTCATAAAACAGAATCTAATGCTCAGGAAGTCGCACTTTTGAATCATGACGATCGGCAGTTGCGTCTGCTCTGGATACGTACCAAAATCACGGCGCCCACAACAATGTCGGGGAACGGAGTGCCGGTACTCTAAGCGCAGCTCATTTAGTGGCTCTAGCTATACACAAGTGTGAACGCGCCGGCACGCGCAACGGAAGCACTGCGGAAGCGAGCGAGCTCGCGCTGAAGGCGGAGCTTCTTGTACTGAAATAGCACTCAAACTGAAAACCAGCACAGCTGAATGCTGTGCTGGTTTTGAGACGGTGGTGCGTCCCTTTTCGTTTCCTTGTCTCAATGTTTTAATCTTAATTATGAGCTTCTAGTCTCAGCGTGAGGGTGAACGAGGTATAGCAGCGTCAAAAGAGGAGCCTCGAGGCGACCCTGATGTAAGATTCGCGGTGTTTGGGTCACTGCAAACATCCAGCTTGTCGAGCAGACATAACGGAGCATCAATTCCGTTCGCGGCCGCAGAGAAAAAGATATACGCCACACGGCGTGGAGGCAAAATACGCGGTGTGGCGCTGTCGTATGTGGTAGAGCGTCGCATTCTGCGTGCCCAAACAAAAGGAAAAGACGACAAGTTCTGGCAGCTCTTTCGAGACAGTCGTCTGTGTTCTACAAAGCGCTTCTGTCGTCAACCGCGCGCCGTTCGCCCCCTTTTTTTTTTATCTTGGCTGCGCTTTGCGCATGCGCGCGCTTTTCGATTTAAGCAGACGTCAGTGGCAGACCAGTATAAACTCAAAGGGACGGCGAACAGGAAACAGACGAGCGCCATGCAAATGGGTTTGGAGTCTTTCGACTTCCGGGTAAAATGAGTTGGCAAGCACTTTCGGCTTTTCTCCTGCCGGAATGCTGCAACACCAAACTCGATCTCGCTGCTTGCGCACGAGCGGAATGCTTTCAGTACTCAGCCTCATTCTTTCGTCAGTATATAATGGTGCCTACTGTCTGTCTGTTCACTCCTGACAAGTACGAGGGCATCCAACAACTTTTGCAATTCCTACCTTAGCGTTATGCGTGACGATTTTTGACGAATGCTTTATATGGCTTAATCGCGAGATGTAGACGTTTTCACCTATTTCATAACCCGTTATAGCTATGTCGTTGTTGTTGAGTATGCCCTGACAACTCAGTGTCACTATGCGCAGGCACGTAGCCAGGATTTTGTTTCGTGGGGGGGGCACCCATAACAAAATGTTGTATGAGGGGGAGGGGGGAGAGGAGGCCCCAGCAAAATGGAAGATTTCGGGGGGGGGGCTACGTGGCC
>JABSTQ010007490.1:0-35931 GCA_013358835.2 Ixodes persulcatus
GATAGCATTCTGACGTTAGCATAGTGAGACCCAAACGCAGACACATATGGTAGACGCGCTGGGCTCGGGTCCGATGGCTCTCCGGGCGACATTGTATTGTGATGACGTCACGTGGAGCGAGAAGTCGTTCAGAGTCTGATTACGCTAGGTGATGTAAAAGACACGCTGGTCGTTGCAGACATGCTGGCAGACCTGTGTGCTGACACCCCTAAAAACATAATCCTAAGCATGTCTTATTTTTTTTTATTTTTAATATTTTCAGTAGTAGCATGTCTTATTCATGAATAAGACATGATCTTTTACTTTAACGGGCTCTGTCGACTTTCAAGGCCAGTCGACCAATGTGGTTTTATATATCAATTTCAAGATTCATTGGATGATCAATGGAATGTAGTCGACAAAAGGCTACGAAATAATGTCTCTCGGTGCACAACGCCAAACTCGGTTTAGGATTCTAATACCAAATTGAGTTCCACCTGAAATAGAGAAATACGCGCATTCTAAGTGACTGGGCCGCTGAAGAAATCTGCCTGGTCCAGTATTCGATCTCGGGATGTCTCCGAGACTAGTAGAGCGGTCTTTCAACTGAGCTGATCAGGACCTAGCAGTCTATGAGGCAAACCTTTAATAATTTTAGGCAAATTCCTCAATGTGAAAAATATTTATACGATAATAAATTGACTGCCACCTAAAGTGGATCACGACTCGTGGCCGCTGAAGAAATCCGCCGGGACCGATATTAACTTTCTCGACCTCTCCACGAATAGCGGAGCGCTCTAATAACTAAGCTACCAGGTCGGTAATGTTGGACTTTGTTTGTTTCAAAATATACAGTAGTCTCTGTCTGACAATTAAGCAACTTTTAGTCTTTGATATTACGCGGCTACTTAGAGAACACTTACGTAAGATTCTTTATTACTTATTGAAAAAAAATATCGAGGAAAAAAATGAAAGATGTTTACAAATCTCTGTAATTAGAAACTAGAACGCAGCTCTCGAGAAGAAGGAGGGGAAGATACGGAGAGAAGGGTATGCCCCTCCTCCTCCTCCGTTTCTCCCCTCCTCCTCCTGCGCTATTTCTCTCTTCGTCCCCCACCCTCCTCCTCTCCTCCTTCTCTTCTCCTCCTTTCCTCCTCCTCTCCTTCTGCCGTTAAATTTGTTCAAGGGTGACGTGACACGAAGTCGAGACGTCATTTACCCCGGTAATTTTTGCGGGAAAAGTGAAATGGTGTTGAAGTCACGTGACGTCAATTTCTCCGCTAAACTTAGCGGGGAAATTTTCCCTCTAAGTTTAGCGGAAATTGTTTCCGCTAAATTTAGCGGGGAAGTTTTCCCGTTAACATTAGCGGGAACATTTTCCATTAAATTAGGCGGAAAATTTTACGCGCTAGCTTTAGCGGTAAACTTTCCCCACTAACTTTAGCGGCGAAACGTCCCATATTAGGGAGCTTTAGTATATCGTTTCCGCTGCCCGCTAAGCACCCGGATAGCGCTCCGTAATCTGCCACAAGACCTTGCACTATGCAGAGAAGGCTGGCGTCGCGCATGCACAGCTCCGGCGTTTACTTAACGGATACCGTAGCGGAGGAGAAAAACGATACACTACAACACCCTCATACAACGCGCGCGGTTACGCCGACGCCGACGCCGCTCAACCCGGAAACGGGCGCCTAAGAGCTGAGCTCTAAAACGTAAACGCAACGCCATATTGGAGCATAAGTCGTCTGCTAAATGGCGCTTCGTGGGCGTCTGTGCCTTGGAGGGATAGGTGGCTCAAGCGGCCGCAATATTCGTCGGGTTCAGCCTCATCTGCAAATTCATCTGTCTCTGGGGCTTCAAATTCGCTTATCTGTCAAAAAAAGGCCGACTTCTGGGCAGTATCTGCATTGACGGATGAGAGCGTTTGACCTTTTTCAAAAGTGCACGCAGTATAGCAGCTGCTAAGCCAATTATTCGGGTCTTTCTTTAGGCACGCACTGTACGTGTGTATTGTATACGAGGTCTGCAGGCCGCGTTCGTCGTGAACTAGACGCAGCTGGTATCGAGCACGAGTGGGTTCGGCGAAGACTGGAATTCAATAGGGCGCGTCATGCCAAAAATGATGTCCACCAATGTTATACATAATGAATAAAACTGTGGTTTAAAAAAATGAGACAATGCCCTAACCTTTTGAGACTGTGGTTTGAAAAATGGAAACTCGTGAAGGAGGAAGGAAAAGGGACAGACAACGTCTCAGACACAGCTGAAAACTTGTACGCCTGATATACACCTCCCTCGAATGTCGCTACCACCACAACGGTCAATCACCGAACTACAAACAATACACCAGAATCAGAATACACCGAACCACAAACAATACGCAAAAAATGAAAGCCGTTTACAACTCCCTGTAACGCCGAATTAGAGCGCAGCTCTTGAGGAGGAGGAGGGAAGGGTACTGAGTGGAAGGTATACCCCTCCTCCCTCCTCCTCACGTCCTCATCCTGTCTGCTACTCCTCCCTCGGAGCGGCGTCGCCGTCGCCTCACGAGGGTCACGTGACCTCACGGGGGTCATGTGACGTCACCGGGGTCGCGTGACCTCACGTGGGTCACGTGACCCCTAGAGGTCACGTGACGATGACGTCATCAGTGGCGTCACTGAGGACGTTATCGTCATCAGTGACGATGATGATGCGAATGCCGATGACGTCATCAGTGACGATGACGATGGCGATGACGTCATCAGTGATGATGACGATGCAGATGCCGATGACGTCATCAGTGACGTCACTGATGACGTCATCAGTGACGTCACGCGTCTCATAATACACCGCGCGGTTACGCCGACGGCGACGCCGACGCCGACGCCGCTCAAGCCGGAAACGGGCGCCTAAGAGCTGCACTCTAAAAACAAGAGAAGCGTGCTCTATCGTTTCGTTCTTCAGCGAGTACACGTTGTCCAAAACAGGGACAGTGGGCAAGCACTGGGAAACACACAATGACCGCTTCTAACTTCACCCCCCCCCCCCCCCCTTTCCTCTGAACCGAACCATGAATCAAACACAGTCGCCAAAAATGCCCCCATTATGATCCCCAATCCAACATCGCAAGCGACTCCGCGATGCAACCCCCTCCCCTTCTAAGTTCACCCCGCACAAGATCTCTACCTTGTGTGGCGTGAACTTAGGTGTATTCTGATTCTGGTGTATTGTTTGTAGTTCGGTGATCGACCGTTATGGTGGTGGCGACGTTCGGGGGAGGTGCATGTAAGGCGTAGAGGCAATAAAGTTTTTAGCTTAGTTTGAGACGTTGCCTGGCCCTTTTTCTTCCTCCGTCACGAGTTTCCATTTTTCAAACCAGTCTCAGGTTTCATTCTTCGTGTATAACTCACACCAGCTCGCCTGCACTTTAACGTTCTTTTCACCAATGTTGCTTGATACTTTGAAAAGGGTATAAGGGTTTGTTGGCGTGCCAGCCTATTTCTAGGATGCTGAGTTGACTATAATCGGGGAAGGGGTGAGTGGTGCTTGGTGCGAAACATAGAGCACTGCAGAACCCAGGTATCCAAGGTTCAATCCTCACCCCTGCCCGGTTTGATCTAGATTAGTATAGACTTCTACCCAAACTCGAAGCGCCCCTCTGCGGCGAAATGCCACGCAGTGCACCCTGGGAACTAGTTGGCCACTCAGTTTCGGTTTCGATTGAGCAGCTTCAGTTCATGCTATCACGCCATGACCGAATGCGTATCTTGCGTTTTCGATTATCAGACTTTTCACGAATGTACAATTCACTCATTCTCGAGCGATACAAAGCGAGAACCGGGGCACTTTCCTTGGTTCTCAAAATACGGGATATTGTGCGTGCGTATGCAAACGTAGTAAGAAGTGGCTTTGTCACCTCAGCCCACGATTGAATCCTTCAGCTCAATTTCAATAATCCTGTGAAAACAGTAAAATTAACCAGTGAACTACAGCTGAAATTTGGTCACATTGAGCACTACACGTATTTTGTTGGCCAAACGTCCGCTTCTTGTTACTTCGTTGGGCGAAAAGTGAGCTGCATCCTAATAGGAGTGTTAGCGAAATCCGAAAACGAAGGGAGCAACATTGGTCAGATGGCCAGCGATGCGAAGAAAGATGGCGGCATGCAAGTGTGCGTTCGCCGCACGTGTAACTTTAAATTTTATTTTCCTGTATTAAACAATTTTATTTTCCTAAACGTTTGTTTAATTAGGGGAAAGCCAACGTCTCAGAAGTGGGATTCACCGAAACCTTCGTGGTGACGCGATCCTGGAAGCCGATGTCGTCGGATTGCGCCGACGATGATGCACGCTGACTTTTCAACTGACGCTACGGGTAGTGCCGAGCCCGTGCCGTCGTCGTGAGGTAGCTGCTGTGGAAAGTGGGCTCTTCGTGTCGCCTGCTGACTGCGTGTATGTGGACGCTGTCTCAACGAGTACCGTCTTCGTGAGGTGCCGACGGCGGAAACGTGAGTCTTCGTGCTGCCTCGTGGGGACCGTGCGTGCGGACGCTCTGTGTGACGTCTGCAGGCCTAGACGCGTGACCGAAGGCGAAAAACAACAATTGCAACTGTGTGTACGCCTAGGAAGACGCCTAGAAAACCCCAAAGATGGCAAACGGCGACGAAAACGAGATAATGCAAGCGCTACTGGAACAAAACCGAAGGTTACTCGACCTCGTCGAGAGGAAACCAGGAACGTTTCATAATATGCCGGACCTCAATAAGGCTATTCACGACTTCGACGGCGAAGGCTCGTCACACAAGGCCGGGGCGTGGCTCAAGAGTATCGACTGCATGGCAGTTCTGCATGGCTGGCCGGACAGCTTCAGGGTGGAAAACGCTAGGCTCCACATGAAGGGACCTGCTCGATTTTGGCTTCAGGCCCGTGTCGAAGACCTTACTACGTGGGAGGACTTCAAGGTCGCCTTTAGAAAAACCTTTGTGGGCCAAACAAGCACAGCCGAAAAATGGAAGCAGATGCAGGAGAGAATCCAGATGAGAGGAGAGTCTACCACTGCTTACTTTCTCGAAAAAACCTTGTTGTGCAAGGAATTGGGCCTCGGTATGCAAGACACCAAGGCGCAAGTTTTGGTTGGGCTGCGGTCCAGAGATGCATGCATTTCCTTGACGGCCAAGGACCGCATGGACGAGGATGAATTGTTGGCAGACTTGCGAAGGCTGCAGGGAAAAAGTAAATCGAGGGTCCACATGTCTCCAAGGGGCAAGCCACACAACGGTGATCCAGGTGCAACAACACCTCGCGTCGGGCCATCAACCTCAAGATCATGGGCTACTGTGCGCCCAACCGAGCAAACAGCCACTGGCATACGCCTCGCAGATCAAAAGAGTGTGGCCAGAGGCTCAGTGAGTCAAGGAAGCAACATGGTCCAACCCACGAATCAGGCAAGTGCTGGGGGACCACCCAAGAAAACATCGGAATCCTCCAAGTGAGATCAAGCTGAGCGAAAATGCTACAGTTGCGGGAAGTATGTACATATGGCGAGAAACTGCCTAGCAACAAACCCTGTTGGCAACTTTGTGGTGAATCAAAGTCCAACAAGTGAACGTGATCCAGCTAAATTCCTGAAGACTGCTCTTATCAATGGAACTCACCAGCTCTGGGTGATGATCAACCCTGTAAGTTCAGACTGTATATTGCGTCATCGAGCAGCTGAAAAGTGCCACCTAAAAATTGTGTGCAAGGCCCAAGACTTGTATGGATTTGGGAGCACCGACACATCTACAGTAGCGGTCCATCGGAACCTCGGAGGTCGACATTGAAATCGACGACGTTGTATGCCGTAAAGTCAAGGTGATCGTCGTCAACGACAGTGCCCTGCCTGTGGACATGCTGGTCGGTAGAACCTAGACGGAACAAGACCACATTGCATACCTGCGCATGGGAGATGAGCTCAGGGTTGGCTACCGTGATGATCTTCCGTTTTGTGACATCGACCTTGCCCAGATGAAGCCTTCCAAGGAACCACTGCGTGTCAAGGAAACCATGATGCTGCCCAAAAGAGCTGTGTGTTGGGTGACAGTGGAGACCGGTAAGAGAGAAGGAAGTCTTATCGTACCTAGCGGGACTGACAAGGGAATGCTGCTTCACGTCAAACACGGAAGGGTTGAGATACCCGTGTTGAACGACAAGGATGAAGACCAACAGCTGCTAAAGAGAAGTTAGTTTGCTCACGCTGAATTTCTCTCAGAGAGCGAAGAGTTAACCCCAGTGAGGAATGTGCCTCAGCGTGAGCCCATCAATCGTGGCATGCTAAATGTCGGAAAGGACATCACTGAACAGCAAGTGGATGCGCTGCTGAAGATGCTGAATGAGTATAGGGACTGCTTCGCACTGAATCTGTCTGAGTTGGGGTGTTGCAACCAACTAGAAATGACCACCACGGAGAAACCTGGAAGTACCCCAGTCAGCTGCTAGCCGTACAAGACTAATGCATCGGAAAGGGAAGTGATACAAAAAATTGTTGAAGAGTGGAAGACGACTGGTATCGTCACCGAAACAACGTCGCCATATGCTAGTCCAGTGCTACTCGTGAAAAAGAAAAATAGAGAAAATCGTCTCGTCATAGACTATCGACGACTCAACAGCCAGACTGTGCCAGAACACTTCCCATTACCAAACATTGACGACCAGCTGCAACGACTGTACGGAGCACGAATGTACTGCGTGTTAGACTGTGCAAACGGATACCTCCAGCTTCCACTGAGTGAGGAATCGAAGGCCAAAACTGCATTCATCACACCTGATGAGACTGGACAGTTTGTACGTATGATGTTTGGGCTAAGAAACGGCCCGGCTGTATTTCAACGTCTAATGAACAAAGTCCTGGAGACTCTGCGCAACACAGTAGCATTGTGCTACTTGGACGACTTGTTGATTCCAGCCAAGGACTGGGAGGACCTGATGGTTCAGCTCAAACAAGTCTTGGATGCTCTGCGGGCTGCCGGACTAACTCTGAAACTCTCCAAGTGTGTGTTTGGGAGTGACGAACTCGATTGCTTAGGCTTCAAGATTGTGAAGGGCTACCTGCAGCCAGGTGAAGTGAAGCAACGAGCCATACTGGAAGCTAGCCCACCGACCGATGTTCACGGCGTCAGGAGGTTTCTGGGCCTGACAGGATTTTTCAGACGGTTCATTCCCCACTATGCCCTGAAGGCAGAACCTCTTACTCGTCTGACCAAGAAAGACACAAAGTTTACATGGGAAATCGAGCAACAGGAGGCTTTTGACCAGCTCCGTAAGGAACTAACGGAACCCCCGATACTGAAGTTGTATGACCCTTCAGCCCCAACTGAACTCCACACGGACGCAAGCATGCATGGACTTGCGGGAATGATTCTTCAGCAAGACGAGTCAGGACGCTGGCACCTGGTGTTTTGTGTCAGTAAGCGCACCACTGATGCCGAGACGAACTACCATGCAGGAAAACGAGAGCTCATGGCAATAGTCTGGAGTATGGAAATACTTCGTCCATTCCTTCTAGGCACTCCGTTCACGCTGGTACCAGATTGTCAAGCAATCGTGTGCCTAAATGCACACAAGACCCTTAAACCACAGATAGCAAGGTGGTTTGACTTACTTCAGGAGTATGACTTCGAGGTGAAGCACCGTGCAGGTGAGAAAATGGATCATGTGGACTACCTCAGTCGTGAACCCGTAGGGGCATCGGAGGATACCCTTGATGAGGTCGTCAAAACCAGGGTTGAGGTGTGCCTCACCTTAGGTCTAGAAGACCAGGTTGTGATCATCCAGCAATCTGACGCAGATTTGGCTAACCTCGTACAGATTCTCGAGAAGCCAATCAAGAAAAGGACCAAAGAGGAAAGTGTCAAAGTCAAGAACCTACGACTGAAGGATAGAAAGCTGTTTTACGTGGAGGAAGACGGACGACTCCTTTTCGTGATGCCTAGGAGCATGCGTAAAACACAGTGTGTCAAGTTTTACGACTTGCAGGGACATTTTAGCACGGACCGAATTGTGTCGAAAATCAAGGAACTCTATTGGAGCTATGCTATGTGCATCAGCACTTCCGTAGGTGTTTCGAGTGTCTAATCACAAAGGTACCAGGAGGGAAGAAGCCTGGACTTCTGCACTCGATACCGCCTGGGAAGAGGCCATTGCAGGTTGTACACGTGGACCATGTTGGTCCGTTTGTGAGAAGTTCCAAAAAACACCAGTGGATCTTGGTGCTGGTGAACAATCTGACCAACTTTGTACGCCTCTACCCTGTGCGAGACACTTCGGCAAAGAGCGTATTGCGGTGTATGCAGAGTTTCGTCACAGAGTTTGGACTACCGGAACGCATCATTTCGGACCGTGGTTCCTGTTTCACGTCCCACAGCTTCGAAGCCTTCTGCCAGGAAAATGGTGTGGCCCTCACACTGAACTCATCACACCATCCAAGGGCGAACGGCCAGGTAGAGCGAGTGAACCGAACCCTCGTACCGTGCATTATGGCCACTATCGAGGACCCAACTGACAAGGACTGGGATCAGAACATCAAGGAGGTAGAGAGCTACCTGAACACAGCATATAATGCCTCAACAGGCACTAGCCCCTTCAGGCTTCTGTATGGATATCAACCAAGGATGCAAGACGGTGTCCTCAGATGGCTTAACACAGAGAATGATGACTGGGTGTGTCCAGAGCAACTTCAAGAGACGGCTCAAAATGACATAATGACCCAGCAAGAAAAGTCGAAGCAGTACTTCGACAAGCATCACTTCGCAGCAGAAGGGCTGAGCGTTGGAGACGTAGTGGTCATGCGCTGCATTCCAAAGTACACCGGCGTCCCAACAAAAACCCAGAGGCCCACTGACTGTGACAGAAGTACTCCCAACGGACACCTACACAGTGACCGAGATGAATGGAAATAAGAGGGTCTACTCAACAACCACCCACATTAGCCAACTCAAGAGATGGTGTCGAAGATGTCAAGAACCGTCCGATGAATCAAGCACCGACGAAGAAGACAATGTGCCGAGACGTAGCACACGTGTGCCCAAAAAACCTTCATACCTTGGGGACTATGCCACATGAACTGAGGACAGTTCGCTGCCAGGAATGGCCGAGTGTTAGCAAAATCCGAAAACGAAGGGAGCAACATTGGGCAGAGGGCCAGCGATGCGAAGATGGCGGCATGCAAGTGTGCGTTCGCCGCACGTGTAACTTTAAATTTTATTTTCGTGTATCAAACTCTTTTATTTTCCTAAACGTTTGTTTAATTAGGGGAAAGCCAACAGGAGTATCAAAGTTTGGCCCAGCTTTGACGCATGCATTTTTATGGAAACAATAAATTGGGCCTCACTACTGCACAGAACTTACTGGGTGATTTCAGATAAGGTCGACCAAAGGGTGGCTGGTCGACATTTTTAAATCAACTGATGGTTTTATAGGCCATTGTCTAGCGTCGGGTTTAAACAAATCCACAATTAGTTTTGACCAGAAAAAAAATTGGGAACAGGAATAATCGTAAGGCACGAAGAGATGGACAGTTGCATTAACGCGCACTGATGGAGGGGGCACGTTTGAAAGTGAATAACTAAACCGATAAAATTAGGAACATTTTAATACTTTTTAGAAACAAACTATGCGTACAGATTGCTTGTAATATATAGTACCAATATTTATTTAAATTTTATTTATTTTTGTAAAAATTCTCAAACAATCGCTCGAACGACACATGGCGGAATTTGGAAGCCTGTATCTCCATGAAATAATTTAATCATTATCCTACAATGCTCAGACAGTATTCTATTTAAGTATGGATATTATTTAAAAAATGTACAAGGTATCTGAGTGATAAGATAATCGCGATATATTTAGGCAAACGTGGGGAAAAATCAAACAACAAAAAATTCCGATGCGAATATAACAAAACACCTCCTTCGATATTTTTTTTTAAATTTGGATACTCTGTCATACTCTATTTCGGCATTCATTTATATTAAAGACATGTTGCATTATTTGATTGAGAAAAAATACACAACTCCCCGAAGTAGGGTCTTTTAGTGCCCTATACGAGAAGGGACTCTGAGTTTCAGTTTGAGGAAATTAACACACATCTTTCATATTTGTTTATTCAGATAAGGTCACTGACAACTAGAGCAATCAGTTACACAGTAAAAGTGATGAGAACCTATATACAGCATTTTACATACTGCGTAAAAAGAGGTATCATGTTAGACAGTAGTGATTCGAGAAAAGGTGATGCAGTGTGAAGTTTTACTTTGCGGTATATTTTATACTTAGAATAAAAAAAAAATAACTTTACTTCCAAAAACAAAAATAAAGATAGAATACTAAAATTGTTTAGGTTAGCTATGCATTTCCGGGGACAAACCATTCCAGGAAAGGGAAGAGAGCGCGCAGGACTGTAAGACCATCGATACTCTCGGTGTACGAATGGATCGTGGCAAGCCGAGATATTTTATCCTGCGCGAGGATAACGTTTCGTGATTTTCGTATGGTGATCAGATAAAGATCATAAGCTATCACCAAGTAAAACAGTAGGTTAAATACCCCGCGAAGAAAACTGATAAATAAGATGTCCCTGCATTCAAAATGAGCCGCCCTTGTGGAATCACATTCGGCACTTTACGCTTAGGCTTTCCTCGATGTACCCGTTTAATAAAGTTTCTTCTAACCACATCCGATTGTCCGTGCTACATACATGTCACAGGTTCCTTCTGTTGATGACTTGCACAGCCATAACGCGTGCCAAGACTGAATGCCAAGAAAGGTGCGCACCGTGAGCCACTCTTTTTTTAATGCGAAGGCATTGACTGTCCCATGGAGCGAGCCGACGTCATCAGCTTTGAAGCCATGCAAACCGGCACCTTAATGAAACCACGCGCAATGCTAGCCAACGGCACCTTTTACACTTCGGTCCCATGGCTGGCGCGCGTCGACGAAGCTCCCATTGGCCGCTGCGTGTCAGTTTGTGTGTGCCATCTTGACTGTGTAATCAAACTGTTGTGTTATCACTGATCACCGCGTTCGCTTGCCTCTTATCGGTTGTACAGCGCGTGGCATTATATATGGCGCATGGAATAAACCAAGGAGTTTGTTCTGCAGGTTCATACCGCTGGGAACTAGTTGCTGTCTGTTCCTTCCTCGCACCGCAAGGCACACGACAGTTTGAACGGTCGATCACCCGATGGCGCTGCGTGTCCGCGAGGCAGCGGCTCCACCGTTCCACGCCCAAGGTCAGCAAGTTGTACGCCGCAGATTAAAGAAGGGAGCGAAGAGCGGCATGGCGTGCTTTCACATCCACAACTCATAAGAAGTGCTAAGTGTACCTAGAGTTTTTTTTTTTTTTTACGATAACAAACAACCTTTTTTTTGTCCATATACACAAGATACACTCCTTTCAGTTTCTCCGATAGAACGCTCACCATTCTCCTGGTCGTCTGAATGGCGTTTATTGAGCGTTCTCTCAGGTTGTTCAGCGTGGCCTGGTGCTTCACGAGTCCGCCAACTCCGTCGCATGCGTTTTTCCATGTTCAGATGCAGAAAATAACCACTGGGCTTGTGGGCAATCGTTCAGTGCAAAGTGGTGAAGCTGGCAGCGATTCTTGAAATGACTGGCGGCCCCTTCACTTACGTACGTCACGTGTGAATATTGGGGAGGAGATCAGACCGTTTGTCCCAAGCGGTTAACTTCAGAACTACATGGATGGGGACAACAAAGACAATGACCCAGAGCTCGACTGACTTAACCGAACGTGGTGTCAGCGTTCGGCTGGAGTTCGTGGTCTCCGGTGAGGGGGAAGAGTTGCTCTTTTGTTACCACTCCGCCCTGCATGAACAGCAGCATACACGATGCCCACCTAAGCACAAAAGCAGAAGTGGGTCAAGCAGCTCGCATTCTCTGACGACTGCTTTCGGGAGAGGTCCGACACTTAATGCCACTTTGTGTGTTGTTAGTTTTTTTTACAGTACTCTGTGCTTCGCGCTCTATTGAAGAAGATAACATGGACATGCCCACAAGGCCTGTTGGCATGCGCAAATGCCTGGTTTTGAGTAAGCACCGAGGTGTGGGGAAACAAACGGGTCAGAGCGCCCCCTATAGTTCGATCTCCTGCCCAATGCCGCAACGTTGTCTTCAACCCAATCTTTACCTTTTTTTAGAACCAAGCACGTGTGAACGGCGGACGGCGTGACACAGGTGCTCACTGATGATAGCAAAGCTGGTTGTACATTTTCTTGTCGTCACTACACATGTAACTATCGTAACTTGCTTTTCCCCAGTGGTATGCTTGAACTTTGTCGGGAAGCACGATGGTCCAGTTTTCAGCACATTTAAAATAAAAGACAATGCTCCTGCGTTGCATGCACTGCTTTTCATCGTAGATCGCTTTACCTTGCGTTTGTCACGTATGGTTGTGAAATATCCAACTTTTAACCGTCACTTGTACTACTTTTAGAAAAGTCTCAGGATTCAATGTTTTTTTTTTATTTTACAAGGTCGCCGTACTTCCAAGTCGTAAGCACAATCTCTTCATCTTCTGGGATATGAAGTTCCTCGAGTGTAAGAGACTGGTCTTTCGGGCAGTGATCAGTCTCCTTAAAGACAAAGACCTGTTAGTGGGTCGCACAGGAAACGCTGAGTTCATTTCACCAGAGTTGAATGTTGAGCCTGTAAAGTTCTCTACAGCGGCAATACAAAGGAAATAATTGGTGCCGCGCACATAAACGCACACTTGCTGGTGTGAAATACATTGAACCCATCTAGGGCGCAAGGAAAACAAATTCGTTAGCCCAAGGCCGGAATTAGGATGATTGTTTTTGTATACTCGAAAGGCCCCATGGATTGAGCGTGCCAGAAAGGGCTTTGACACGAACGTTTTCTCCCCGTCGAGCACGACAGAGATCACGTCCTTCTGGTTGGGACCTTGGCGCGAACATTGTAGCTCATCTTTCAGGAAGTACTCTAGGGCAGCAGACATGTCTTGAGGGCTCACCTTTCACCTCGTGTAAGGATCGGGCTCATACCACACGCCATGCTTTTCCTTACCTAGAGCGTAAACACTGTCGCCATGTTAACCTTTTTTAGGTTAACATGGCAACAGTGTTTACGCTCTATTGTATTTAGGCGGGGCTCGAATATTCAGAGGTTCTGCTTTCTGTCGGTGTGCCTCTTTCTGCCAGATATTATCGCCCGTGACGCCAGCGAGTGGGATGGCGACAGGCACGACTGCTCAGAACAGGCATCGGCGGCCATATTTTGCTGGTTGAAGAAAACCCCCTTTTCCTCGACAGCGAGCGGGGAAATGCGAAAGAAGGCTGTATCGGCCGTTTTGCCAGAACTAGCGATGAGTGTCGTCAGCTACTTCCGTCAACTATTGTGCGATAGTCGTGATCTTCGTGAGGAAATTATTGTTGCTAGCCACAGAACACTATAACGCAGAAAGGGAATGCTCGAATATGTTTTATTGTAGATATAAGTCACGGATATACACAAGAGAAAGAGATAGAGACAGAGGGGAAGAGAGAGGAGCATATAATGTCGTAGGAAAATGAAGTTCCCAGATGCCAATGGCACCAGGATCTTTTCTTTTATCACTAGTTCGTAAAATGATAGCTCTTTGTACACAGTAGTTTCTGATCAATTTTACTGTGTGGACGATTGTTATAGTTATCAATGGCCTCATCTGAATAAAAATATATAAAAGATGTGTGTTAGTTTTATGAAACTGGAGCTCAGTCACTTCTCGTATAGGGCACTGCTAAGTGTAGGCTTTGAAAAAGGACCCTACTTTTTGGAGCTGTGTCTTCTTTCCTAATCAAATAATGCAACATGTCTTTAATATAAATGAATGCCAAAATAGAGTATGACAGGTTATCCAAATTTAAAAAAAAAATTCGAAGGAGGTGTTTTTTTATATTCGCATCAGAATTTTTCGTTGTTTGATTTTTCCCCATGTTTGGCTAAAATTATCACGATTATCTTATCCCTCAGATACCTTATACATTTTTGAAATAATAGCCATACATAAGTAGATTACTGTCTGAACAGTGTATGATAATGATTAAATTATTTCATGGAGATACAGGCCTCCACATTTCGCCATGTGTCATTCATGGAGGCATGTTTGTCAATTTTTAGAAAAAGAAATAAAATTTAAATAAATATGATTACTTTATATTAAACGCAAGCTGTATTCGTAGTTTGTTTCTAAAAAGTATTACAATTCTCCTAATTTTATCGGTTTAGTTACTCACTTTCAAACGTGCCCCCTCCCTCAGTGCGCGTTAATGCAACTGTCCACCTCTTTATGCCTTACGATTTTCCAGACATTAAACAATAGCATATAAAAACATCAGTTGACTTAAAAAAGTTGACCAGCCACCCTTTGGTCGATCTTATCTGAAATCACCCTACTATGATGTCTTCCTCGTGTCATCATATATCTCCCACTCAAAGTTTATGCTGATAGGAGATTAAGTTTTCGCAAACGCCGAGATTGGCTAGCTACGACGGAGGCCCTAACAAGCGTCCCCTACTCCTCGCTAAGCCTTTTTGGATGAGTTTTTCCTGACGTCTGGACGGTGTTTCTGAAATTATCTCGACATACTCAGTCAGGAACAAAGCAAACACATATAAAATATTATGACTATTAGCAACCGTGAAATTCGCTTTGTATAATTTCGTTCGTTTGGCGCACTGCATGCGGTTCACGCCCGTCCGGTGCACGTCCGACGAACGGTGCGACATTCTTCACACAAGTGCTGGACTTTTACTTTCTTAAAATGGTTTGTATGTGCGAATGTGCGTATATGATTACAGGATAACTATGCGCATATACGATGTTGAATTAGTAGAACGCAAGCCGGTGGGGACTTCACTTCGTGCAGTCCTGTCGGTCAGTAGAAATAAGAGGTAAGAAGTGTGTCCGATTTGAGCTTTACAATGGCGTCTCCGACTTTTACCTCGCGTACTGAAGCGTATTAAGAAAAATAGTAATTTCAAAAAGTTATATTTTGTCAATGGACGCACAAAACGAACAAACGTCCTGACCAGCAGCACTAATGTAAAGATGCGAGCTCGATGTATGCTTACTTATTTGTCGTTGCAGCGTGTTCACTCGTACATAAGCAAGATACCCGAGCTTCGCAGCGTCGAGATTCCCAGCACTGGCTTGTTCACATACTTCGACACGCAAACAGAAAGGCACGAGTACAAAAATACAACAAGCATGTGTCAAGACAAACTATACCTATGGTTCGGGCTTGTGCTAAAGCTTCGAGGTCTGACCATTTAGGTTAGTTTAGAAACTAAAATTGACGCTCTCAGGACCAGAAAACAGTAGTTAATGCCCGTTAATAGTTCACACTCTGTGTATGATCTCTCGTCAACGTGTCGATTGAAACCGAAACCATGCCACTCTCCTCCCTGGCCAACTAGTTCCCAGAGTGCAACACGCGTAGTGTTGTATGCAGGGTTTTATGGAAGTAGTCTATTGCAGCGCCGTGTGGTCACGGGAAAGAGTTGAGCACGTTGGTTAAACATATTTAGGATACACCAGCTGAACAAACCAAGCATACAAATGTAAGGAGGACGAGAGAGACGCATTCAACCGCGTGTGGTCGTCCATCACTCATTTGTGATGCACGTTAAAAACACCAGAATATGACTGCTTTGCCGAAATTTTTGATCTGCAGCTTAAAAAAATGTACCACACAGGCAGAGCAACCTAGCGCACTCCAAACACGACCGTTCAATTTTTTTTTTTTTTAATTATACCGAGTTTGCTTTTTAGCTGGTAGTGCGTTGGAAGATATGCTCTCGCCGGATCACTAAATCGCCTTCCTTCCAACACCTGAGCTCGCTACATGCGCGTGGGTATGGGACGAGAGCGTGTTCTCGTTGCGACAACTAGACGTATGACGGGTCCTACGAGTACTTACGCGGAGAGAATGTTTCAAGATGTTCCTTAAGCACATCGGAACACAAGGAGAGGCACGCCTATCAAAAGTTGATACAAAGAACGCATAGGAAACGCGGGACGACGAGGCAGCTAAAACCGCGCTGTGATTGGGTGAGGTCGGGGAAAAAAAACGCACGTGCGCGCATCTGGTAGCTAAACAAGCGCACGAAGTGCGCGAGGAGCAGACGAACTTTCACGCTCGACTCAACACAGCTCTGCGTTTAAGCAAAGCCACCGAGGCCCACTGACGCCATTATGACGTTCGGTCAATCATGATTGATATTTCGTCTACTTTTTGACGTCACGACCGTTTTGAAGATGTCTTGAAGCCAACACTAAAGTCTATAAATAAACCGGTGCCATACGAAACGTAAAAACAAAAACGAGGGCAATTAACAGCTTCCTTCGAGTTCTGACTAAGAAAGCATGAATGTTGTTCTTCCGCTCCCTGAGTTCGTCTGCGGTGTACTGGTGTGGATGGCCACGTTCCGCTACTGCCGAGGTTGCGGCCGCCGACGATAGAGATGCCTTAGGCACCGCCATGTTTCTAGGCGCCGAGAGGGGCAGAAGCGGCCGCAGCGCCCCAGCCCACTCCGGCAACGCCTGACAAGAGAGCGGCGGCCGAGCACACGTTCTCGTGAAGCAGCCGCGAATGGCTATCAAGGAGCCGTTTTGCTCAACCAATGGGCGAATGGGAATTTCTTTTCGCGGTCACAGACGCCGCCAGATCAGCTCCATCGGATAGGTAATGCTTTCGCATTTAAAAGCTCGGCGTCCCGCATCGTCAATCATTGGGATGGGTAATTTTCGATATGGTTTATGTACCCGTGGTTCTATTTCTTGAATGATTTTTTTGCGTTAGTATCCTCGAGTCAACGGCTTCCATGTAATGCGTCTCACATTGAAGAGCTTCGGTGTTGCGTATAGGAGCAAACGCAAGTGCTTCCCGTGTGAATTAGTGTTGCGTGCTCTACACTGCCCGTGCGTGTCGTCGCCATCGGTCAATCGAACATGCAGTTTTACGCTCTGCGCACGCAAACTCTAAAACACGAAACAGTAACCCAAACGCACGTACGTTTGAGTTATCGTTGCCTGGAATGCCTGCCTTCGCCCGTGAACGCGATTTCGGGCACTTTCAGATAACCGTTACCGTGATCCGCGTACCGTACTACCGGAAACTTTGAAGCATGCTTTTAAGCTCGCGCCCCGCGGTCACTGTGTCAGCCGGGCGTATGCTTAAAAACATTCTTCAAAGGCTCCTCCGGTAGTGTGGAAGGCAGAACACGGTAACGGTTTGCTAAAAGTCCCTACTAAAACTCACTATTAGGTCCGATAGGATCCGATGGAGCAATCATGCAGTGCGAAAAGTGGACCGTCATGGCGCCAATCGTCTCGGTGCGTTTTCTATCAACAGATGAACCAATCACTCAATGAAAAAAGCGCACGATCAGGCTACATTCGTTGTGCGTAATTATTTTAGCCGGAAAGGGCAGATGCACAGAAACGTCGAACGCCATGACGATGCGCTTTTGACGCTGATTGATTAGCTGCAACACATAGAAGCGTGGGCTGAGAGAAAAAGAGTGAAAGAGAAAGAGAGAGAGAAAACATTTATTTGTACAACCCAGGTGCGGGTCGGCGTTCCTTCAGGTGAATATCAAACCTCCTCCCCCAAGATGGTGAACAGGTGGTGAAGGAGGGTGATTTATGAAGAGGTATTTTTGCCCAGGTGGGCAACCCAGGTCTCCCATGCGTTTATATAAGGGGTAAGGGAACGTTGTTGCGATGTGGAGGCTCTGGGGCAGATCCAGTACGTGTGGAGAAGTGTGGGTGTGGAGCCGCACACACGGCAATTGGATGTGCAGGGGGTCTTTTGTATTCGGTATAAGATGAAATCATTAGGTAGTGAGTGTGTTTGTGCTAGTCTTAGGAGTGCGGCGTGCTTTCTCGACATTGAGTCAGGTGGTCTGTGTTCTAGATCACAGAAAGTATAAAACATAGAGAGGACGAAACACAGACGACTACATTCTTTCAACTCACAACAAAGTTTATTCCAAGGAGTACGAACGCAGGATCCCCTGCGCACACTTAGGGAAAGGGGGAAAGGGCAGAGGTAGAGGGGGGGGGGGTAAGAGGAAGGAAGGGCGGGTGGGAGAGGCGGATGGGTGCGTCGACCCGTAGGGTTCGGGCCGCTCACCGAGGTCGTCTAATCACCCCGGACAGCTCTTGGCTTAGATAATCTATCTATCTATCAGAGAGGAACAGACCAAACCTGAGACCATTCTCAAAGCATTCACATCAAGCCCCGCCGGCCTCACGTTCAAAAAAGAGGACCCGGTAGGGGGAACCCTTCAATTTTTAGAACTACAACTTAGTCTCCGATCCGGGGGGTTGTGCTGGGAATTGAAACAAAGATCAGAAAAACCAGTTCTCCCCTTCACCAGCGCCCACTCAAAAACAGTCAAGCTAGGCCTGGTTAAGTCCCTCGTGAAGACTGCGCGATCTAGATCCTGCCCTCATCTAGCCACAAACAGCGTTAACCTTCAAATAGATAGATTGCGGAAAGCCGGCTATGCAGAAGACCTTCTGACGAATATCTTCAAGAGGCTTATTACCTCCTCCAACACACCTCCCTCTACACCCCGACCCCGCCGAAAACAATTCGCCGTCATTCCATACACGCACAACACTTCACATCGCCTCAAGGCGCTCGCCTCACGCTTCGACGTAGGAGTCGTCTTCAAGTGTAAATTCAAACTGAAGCAGATGTGCCGTCAGGTTAATAATCCTTCCCCTCCAAATCCCTGTCCCAAGAAACATGAAAAGCAGTTCGTCTCTTGCCGGAGAGAGAGAATCTATTCCATTCCTTTCTCTTGCGGGGGAGAATATATCGGGCAAACGGGGCGGTGCCTAAATGACCGCCTGAGGGAGCACTTCCGAGAGACCGCCGACCCCAGCGAGGATTCGGTGCATCCGATTGCAGCACATCGCCGCACATGCGGAGGATGTGAGCCAAGGTTCAAGAAAACGCGCGTGCTCGGGCGCCATCCTCAGAGGTTCGGCAGGGAAGTTATCGAATCTTTTGCGATAAAAAACTCCGGAGTCAATGTCTCTTCCCCATCGCTAGCCCTCTCTGATAGAGAGATAGATTATCTTAGCCAAGAGCTGTCCGGTGTGATTAGACGACCTCGGTGAGCGGCCCGAACCCTACGTGTCGACGCACCCATCCGCCTCTCCCACCCGCCCTTCCTTCCTCTTACCTCCCCCCCCCCCCCTCTACCTCTGCCCTTTCCCCCTTTCCCTAAGTGTGCGCAGGCGATCCTGCGTTCGTACTCCTTGGAATAAACTTTGTTGTGAGTTGAAAGAATGTAGTCGTCTGTGTTTCGTCCTCTCTATGTTTTATACTTTCTGTGATCTAGTACATCTTACAAACACGCTCGTTAGGAATATGGTCTGTGTTCTCTGCGGTCTATCCGGAAAGTGTTGAGGTAGGCACTTTGTTCCAGATGACGCTCTGTCCGGTCCACTGTTGAAAAGTATGTCTCGGGTCAAGCCGGGGAATTACATCAGCACCTAAAGGTGGAGGCCTCAGCGTGGACTCGGGCGCTGCTAAGGAAAAGAGAGTGGCCTGGGGTCCATTCTAGGTAAACCGATATGGCGGGATAGCGTTGTCATTAGGGTACCTGGGCGACTTGTATATGAGACGGGAGTGCGTTGCCAAGGTATGCCCGTGGGCAGCCTGACAGTCTGTGCGGATGGTGATCGTCTGTCACTACGAAAGGAACGTTATGGTGATGGTTGTCGATTGTGTGACCAGGGGTTTCCGTGCTAGCCGTAACTACTTTGCCGGCGTTCAAGCTGGCTTCGGCGTGGTAGGAAAGAGGGGAAGTGTGAATCTGTCTGCTGCTGCGTCACGCACGTCGGTCAGTATCTTTGTCAGGATGTATACGCTTGGGTATGGGTCTCACGTTGATGTACGGGGGTGTGTCCCATGGCGGTGCAGGAGGCGGTATGTGGGTTAGGTTTGTGGTGTTATGGCGGATGAGTTCCAGTAGGGCGCGACTCTGATTGGAAGTGGTCAGAAGAGAACATCGTGCGACATGATGCATAAAAATTCGTTCGCTTATGTTCTATACTGCCGTACTTTTGGCGATGGTGCTTGCTGCATAGCTGCGGACCCTAAGTGTAACGCGGGTGATGCGTCTCAGGAGGATGTTGAGCCGATCGAATTGATGTTCGGTGAGACGTAGGTATGTAAGTCCGTATATAAAATCGGTATATACAAGAGCTTGTGTTATGCACCTAAGATAGTGTTCTTTGGCATTATGTCTCTTGTGAACGATTCTTTTCAGTATGTGAGGTATCTGATTGATCGGCTGAAGAGTTTGCTGTGTCTGTATGTAGGTTCTGCCGTCCTGTTGTCAGTAGAATCCGAAGATGCGTACATATGATTTCCGCGGTATAACTTGTCCATTGACGGCGAGTTGGATGAGGCGTCGTTGTTATTCTCCTGCTTTGATCTGGTCGTCTAAGACAACTGCAAATTCACTCCTCCCAGATTAGCATGCAAGTGTCGGACAGCCGAGGTATAATGCGTGGACGTTGATTCATTGTTGGATGATGTTTTCCTGTTCTCCTGGATTTCCCTGTGTGTTTCAAAGCGCGATAGCGCCTGCATAAATAATATGATCAAGTCCTGAAATTGCGTCTAACTGCGGTGGGAGATGTTTCAGCGTGACGTTAAAAAGCGTGGTCCAAAGTATTTCCGCTTTTGGCGTGCCTCGTGTAAGTGAGTGCGTCGCGGAAGGGGTGGATGTGCTCATGCTGATTTGTATTTGTCTGCTTTTGAGGCAGCTACGAATGTATTTTGCGAAATGTCGTCCTGGTTGGGTGTCGCATATTTTTTTTTTTATAAAAGCGTTGGGTCGGATGTTGTCAAATGATGTGTGTATGTTCAGTCCAACACTGATGGGGGTTTGGGCTCTGCTCCAGTTTGAGAAGATGTCCTGTTTGATTAGGAGTGCCGCTTCCTGGATTGAGACCTGGCGATGGGACCCTATGAGCGTGGACGGTAGGAGGTTGCGCGGTTCTGGGCGCCATTAGTAGCGGTTGAGTTTCATTTGTTTCTAATATCTTACCTTCGCCTGACTGTAAGGAAATCAGTCTGAGGTTAGTAGGAGAGTCCGGTCGCTACCCGGGTTAGGAATGACGGAGATGATGGCGGTCTTGCAGTCTTTTGGTAGTGCCCTCGCACCATATTTTGTTAAGGAACGCGAGGAGAATGATTTCTTGATAACCTGAGAGGTTTGGCAGCATGGCGTATGTTATTCCGTTTGCTCCGGGTGCAGTGTTTTTAGTCATAGATGCATGTGTGTGGCTACCTCGGCCGCAGTGAAGTGCTATTCCATGCTGGAGTTGCAGTGTTCCGTGTAAAGCGGCATCTCTACAACTGTTGTTTTTGGATAAAACGTTTCATAGATCGCTTTCCGAAGGTCGTCGTCACTCAGTTATAAGGTAAGCTGAATTTTGGCAAGAGCATGGAGTGGTCGTTTGGAGTGTCCCAGTAGAGCGGTAAGCATCTTCCAAACCCTTGCCAGGCGTAGCTGTCCATTCACGGTTTAGCAAGTTTCCTGCCAGTTGTGTATCCAGTGTAACTCTGAAGGACTTCGTTGAGTTTATGCAATTTTTGCTGTATGTTGATGTAGTTTTTCTTTCTTACGGTGTCTGTGGACTATTTTCCCGCACCAGTTCAACAGATTCCGCAAATGCCTGTCTCTAAGGGGCTATTCGTCCGTGCAGGTGGTAAGTATTGTGAAGTTGTTAGTGATGGAGTGAAGATTCCTCTCCCACTCTTTTACATAGTTGGGAGAGATTCGGTGTGCATTCTAGCTCGAACGTTTTCCCATTCCACAATGGCCGTCTGGCGTCCTATATTTTTGGGGGATCATACGAGGTTGCGTCGCGGGGGCGATCGCACATATGTAAGTGGTCGCTTCCTACATCCTGGCCTGTGTTGTGCCCCTCTGCTGCAATGCGTCCCTGGTACCATGAGGTCTGTATTGGTGGCTTCATCTCTACGGTCGCCCAGAGTAGTATGATCAATTGTTCTGTGTAGCTGCCAGAAGAGTTGTCTGTACATGAAGTTGTCTAGCTTGCTGCTGAAGGCTGTTTGTTGATCAGAGCCCCAGTGAAAATGGTGTCCATTGAAGTCACTCAAGATAAGAATAGCGGGATCGCTTGCGTTCACTTGAAGAAAGTTCGCATAATCCGGGAGCCTCCCTCGTCCTCTCTGGGGGGCTAGTAGGCTGCTAGTGAAAGGCGGCTGCTGTTGCGCAGGCGTATGCGAACGCATACATGCTTTTTCCGTGAATCGTTGATTGCGGCGGTATCTATTTGTATAGGAGCGACATCCAGACAAAACTAAAGTTCGACACTTTGACATGGGTGCGTAGGGGCTGTGTAAATATTTGGCCGCATTGTTTGAAGTTGAGTGTCGAGTTTGTATCCAGTTATTTTGTATTCTCCATTGCTTTCCTGTAGCGCGAATACTGCAGGAGAGTGCTCAGCCATGTAGTTAATAAAGACCTCTTTTGTCGTAAGTCGCCACAATTCCAGTGTCAGACGTGTGTCTCAGGCTAGGCGCTCGCTCTAGCCATATTGCGCGAGATGAGTGATTAAGGCAAGTGCATTCTCTGGGTGCAGTAAACATGCGTTCAGTAGTGATAACGCCTGTTTTAGCACATGTTGTACAGTTTGTTGTATTATAGGTGAGAGAATTTGTAGAAGGATTTCAAGCTCAATTTATCGGATGTCATTCGGTGGGTTTACGCAGTGTGCGTGTTCTGCCTGTGTGTTTTTCCGCCGTCAGAATGCCCGAGTTGCTCCCCACCTGCGAGAGTGGAACTTTTCCGGTACGTCCGTCGTCCTATGGAAGACTCTTTGGTGTAAGGAAGTTTTCCCCACTTGCAAGCGGCCTGGGGTCTAGGTAACTTTCCGGCAGCCCTTCGGGATGGGGCGTCCCGCGTTGCGGTGACCCTTAATGCTCAACTACATGAGACGTTTTTCACGCGCCTCGTGTGCGTCAGCGTCACCTCGCGTCGGCGCGCGGCGCTCCGTGCCAGTATCTGTCGAGGCCAGATTTGACCGTCGGCCCGCGCATCGCGTTATTGTAAAAATACCTCGGGCGACGTACGGCTAGACTGAAGCGGCCGAGATGCGTAAAAAACGCCCCATGGGGTTGAGGCTTTAGGTGGTTGGTCAGGTTTTGATCCGGTCGGGAAGTGACCAGCAGGGGCCTGGGTTGCGTTTCTGAGGCGGAGCACGGTTCCTGCTTCTGCTACGGTCCCGGATCGAGGTGCCTGCTGGACCTCTGTCTTACAATGGGCCGAAACGGTTGTGCATAGGGCTGGGGGTGGAAGTGCGGCCAGGCTACCAGGTTGCTTTCGAGTACGTGTACCTCGGTCTGGGTGTTCGCAACGAGAGGAGAGTGCGTGACAGAGTTGCGGCGGCTTTGCGCGGACAGTGAGGACAGGTTGGGGGGTGGTGGAGTAAGTCATACAAAAAATAGTTGTTGTTAGCACTCGTGAGTCTGTGTGACTGGATCTTGGTTGAGTGGGATGTTTGCTGCTGGCGTCTGCCTGAACCGCACAACGTAAACGTTGTGCGGTTCAGGCAGACGTCCACTCTGTGTTCAAACTCTTGACTGCTGGCGCATAGAGCATCCTTTCGCCTCTTCGGGTACATGAGGTATACTCCGGAGAAGAGCCGTGCGTGTTTTGGGAGCTCTGCCCCTTCGACTATGACAAGGATGGAGTGCGAACCAATCTTGTTCTTGCAAACGAATATTTCTGACATAATTGCCGGGTAGATTTTCTTCGACTCCAGCATATTGCAGCACTTATTCTGCTCTTTACCGCGGCTTTACACTTACCCAAGCGCACGTCGCAAAGTCGTAACCACGTTAATCTTTATTCGCAATAGGTTCTGCGCGACAGCGTGAGAATCCAGCGATAGCATTGCCATCGAAAAGTTCACTGTGGGCGTTAGGCTTACCATCCTACGTTGGACACCGTCTGTTTCCTCGTCTGCCCCGGGTTGCGTTTCAATATCGTGACGCATTGGATTTTCTTCGCAATGGATTTCGTGGAGCGATGTTAAAATGCAGCGGTAACCAAACTCTTCTTTATAAGTGCAGTCGGCTGTGTGGGATGGGCATGAGTGAACCGCCAACACAGTGAGTGTCTTACCCGATTTCGACCGTATCTTTGCTGGCGTGAATAAATAGTCTGTCTACTAAAATGACGCCTTTGAAGCAGTATGTTCTCTCCTATGAAATGTGGCGTCCTTGCCAAGTTTCCGCGTTGCAATCAGCTGCGCGGTAATCCGACTGCAATAGTATCCTTGGATGCACTCTCGTTCGCAATAAGTGAACTGTAACATACATTTGGCATACAAATGATAAAGCCAGTGACGCGTATGTTACGAACATTTACTTCATATTGTTTTGGACGTGAAGAAATGATGTCTTCTTTTGGAAAAATATCAAAGATTTTGAAGGAAGTAGGTTTCGTTCTCTCAAATGCTTTCTAACATTCTGCTTGCTTTCAGAACGCCTGTCAGCCGTATGTTTATGCTTCAAAACCCGGGTACGTGACGCGTGTACCTCCACTCGCGTCGCGGTGTATAGTTCACCAGTTGCGTTCACAAACATACCCCTTTAACCCCTAAGGTATTACCGGGAAAACGCGCTCCAACTTTACCAATTTACTTTAAAGGAAACATTTTGTCCACACTATTGGATTGCAGCAATGGTTTGCTGCAATCGAATTGCTAAATGCTGTACAGATCACTGGCACAAAACAAAATGCTGCACAGACTTCCCGTTTGTGCCTCGAAACGGCGCACTGGTACGGAGATTTTGCTCTCCACTATGCTAACACACGTTATTGCTATTTCTAGAGTGCTCTGTAATGTGTTCGGCCACTGGCGTCTTGTTTATGCTTCGAAACAGACCACTTGCATTAAAAGTTTACTGTCCATCGTGCTTCCACACGTTACTGCTATTCTCATAGTTGCCTCAACCGTGTCAATAGCTACAGAGGTCCTGTTTATGCTTCTAAACAGATCACTGGGAGTGGGAGCTCGCTACCTACAGTGCTGACACACGTTATTGCGATACTCAAAATGGCCTCGGTCGTGTGAGTGGCCACAGGCGTCCCTTTTATACTTCGAAACAAAGCACTGGCACTAGGATTTTGCTCTCCACTGTGCTAAGACACGTTATTGTAATTCTCACAATGGCCTCAATCGTGTGAATGGCCATAGACATCTCATTTATGCTATAAAGCAGAGCACTGGCAGGGATCTGTTGTATCGTTTTTCTCAGACAAAAAGGAGCTTATTTACAATTAAAATTCGATTTGTTTCACAGCGAAGATGTTTAGACAGCGGGAAGCCAAAAAGGCTTCTGATGTTTCTGCCATAGATGGGCTGCAAACTTTTGTTTTGGCAAAGTTGATCTCCATACTGGTGATTTATGGCACTGTAGAGTACACACACCAGCATAGACATTATTGCAACCAAAATAAAAGTTTGTCTGGTGGCTGTCATAGTGAAAAGCCATGAAGAATAAGGTAACAAAGCAGAGAAGCCTGACAACATGAGACACGGAAAATAAGTTGTGTACATGAATGGCTATCCGATTTTGCAGCATATGGGTGGTTCTTAAGAGGTCAGTTTTGTGTTTTCAGATGTTGCACGCTTTCTCCTTAATGTAGAAGTTACGCTTCGTCAAGTTGCTTAACACCAGACAGGTCTCTCGGATGGGTGACCTCTCTACTCAGCTGAATGACAATGGGCTGGGTGTGAGCCCCTGTGGCATCGCATCATCTGAACGTTTCTTCAATGTCAATAACATGCCTCACAGCATTAATCCAGTTGTCAGTGGTGACCTTGCCAACTTCTTCGTTGAGAAATATCCCCACGTCGACGATCTTGAACGTCGTGTTTTGGGCAGCAACGACGTTCTTTTTCTCTGCCCATATCAGGACAACGGGAGTAAACTCGCAGTGATAAGGCGGGAGCCTGACCACAATGCGAGCAGCCGTCTCAGCAGCACTGTCCACGCGATGCTTTAGGTGATGTGGGTCACCAAAGCCTCAATGTTGAGGAGCTGCTTCTTCAGCATGTTGGGTTTCCATGAACGTTTTTCAGACGTGAATCTCTGTCGGACGTCGTCCTTGCGGGAATTAGTCGCCGCCACTCCTTCCAAACACCGGGAGTGATAAGAAGGATCGAACATGATGGTAAAACTTCCGATTCGGCAGTATGTCGAAGACACCTTCGACCCCTTCCCGAAGCGGGCGCCATCTATTTTCTCATGGGAATCAACAGTAGTGTGGCCACAAAACACGTCCAGGCAGCCATCGAGGAAGCCGTCGACGAAGCCGTCCTCAATGCAAATAATGGTGACGATAAGGCGTTCGCCTTTCCCCGATGACTGCTTGAGGCCCGTCGAGAGACCACGCATGAAGGCGTCGTGAGACGAGCAAACGGTCGTGACTACCCACTACCCTTGAGGCAGTGTACTCTGTAGTCACCCACGTCTCGTCCAGTGAGAAGATATTTCAACCATTTTGCCGGTGACGTGCAATCTCATGCTGGTACCTCTGCTGCCAGGCGACGATGTCCTCTCGTTCAATCAGCCTCGAGTTCGCTCCCTCTTCTCATGCTCGAATCCGATGTCGTGGAGAAGGCGATGCGCAGTCCAAGCCTTCAACAAGGGGAATTCAGTGTTCCCTGAGAAATTCGGCTGTTACCTTTTTAGCCGTGCGTACCTCGTTCCGTCAAAGGAAACGGTGGACGCACGATCTCAGTGCGCACAACGAGAACTCACCGGATAAGGATGGCTAGTTGGGCTAGTTGGTTTTGCACCATGGTGTAATACGCTAAAACAGTAAGGACGAAAACGAAGGGAGAGCTAGACAGGACGCGGCGTATCAATCACCGTACTTGACTTTGCAACGCCTCTTGCCTTTACTTACTGGGACACTTCCGAGAGGGTGTCAAAAGGGGTACAGCACGGTTGCCCCGCGTAGAAACTCCCTGTCGCAAAAGCCCCGCTTTATTAGCCCCATCTTTGTAAAACCCCGCGTTCAATTACCCATTACCGTATGCCCCACGCGCCGAAAAGCCCGTCTTCACCGCTCTGTCGCATATTCCTATTCGCGCTTCAAATAGCATTTTTTCATGTATTAACCTTAGATGTGACGGTCCACAAAAGGTATCTCAGTGATGCACTCTGCTGTCATGGAGGAAGCTCAGACTCAGAATTATAGACTTTATCTACATTGATGAATACAACTATTTTTTTTTTATAAAACCGGTGTTTTTTGTGATAAGTATATCACCATAAGGTGAGGGTTAACAGTTTTGACTGAACACACTTTGCCGGAACTGGTAATCCGCGCGTGCTTCAGAACTGGCGAAAGCTTTGATTCAATGCTTGATTAAAGCTGTCTTTAAATATGTTACTAGTGGATTATCTTTTCTATTTGTTTTAACTCTGATTGCCACAAGACGTGAATGTGTGTAGGGCACGCCTGAAGTACGGAAAACGTTATCCAGTTATTCCTTACTTGAGTCCCGGGTATGGCATGATTACGTTACACACGCTCGCGTCCACGCGTCACACAAGCTCGAGGGATACGCGTCATGGGCTTCTCAAGCTGGGACTTTTGAAAGCGGAGCCAGAAGGGCGGGGTGTTTGCCGCGGGGCATTTGACATCGGGTGCATTCGTGCACCACCCGTCAAAAAAGCTGTGCCTCGGTTGCTTTAACCTCCTTCTTAATGTCGAGGATGGCCCGTACACCTACTCCATGCAGTTAGCTGATTTTAATGCAGGACGTCTCCACAATGAGGCCGGGCTACCCAGTCTTGGCGGGCGGTGGGTGTCGCACCTGAACGTACGCGTTCATTATCAGCTGCCGTGCAACTCGGTTGAGGCCATCGCCGTTCTTATGTTTCCTGTAGAGTCTCTTTGGTCTAGTTGTGGAGGCTGCAACAGACTCTCTTGACGAAGGAGAATCGGAGAAGTCGCATCTCGTTGTCTTCACGTTGGGATTCATAACAAAACAAAAGCCACCCTCGGATTTTTCAAAACCCGAAACGCAGGAGTTTTCAAAACCCGAAACGCAGGGTGTCATAGAGATCCAACCTTGTTGTAGAGATCAGTAGGTCTGTGATAGAAAGGGAATTGAAATATTTAATTAACGAACAATTTTCGTGGCCACTAAAGCTTTCTTTTTACTTCAAACTTTCGGAGCGATTAATGTAGGGGCCTAAAATGCATCATTTGCCGCGGCTATATGGCGCGAACTGCCGCCAGTTACAAGGTCTGTAGTCAATATTTATCCAACGGAGCAGAAGGGGCGTTTCCAGCGAACTATTTTCTCGACTGCGGAGGCGTTTGAAGCGGGGGCATCACGCTTTTGGGGAGGAGCTTCTACTACCTTCATGGCTTGTAACCGACTTTACCTCGGCTGGTATGGATATGCAGTGCCGGATTACTCGTCGATTCCCCCCCCCCCGTGTTGGGGCGGGGTATATTACAAACTTAATGCGGAATGCATCACGAGCCGAGCCTGCCGTCAGACTGAAGCACAGGAGCTGCCATGTCCACAACACATGAGTTCCGTTTTAACGTTTCGCCAAGTCGCGCTTGAAAGTCGCGTGAACTGCCCATGCCGCAGACTACACGAGCATGGCCGCTCGGCCGCAGTACAGAGCGATGAGCGAAGATTGTGGAATCGCGGCTGCTGGAGCGCCCTCTATTGCCCCTTCAATCAGAGAGGAGCGCGTAGCGTTGAAGCGAGCAAGCGAGCGAGCCATCAGATAAGGAATTGCTGCAGAAACCACTGTTGTTGGGTGCCTATGAATTGCGATAGCATTCGCCTAGGACAACCTCAAGGACGACGTTTAAGACGACGCCGAGGATGACGTCCTAGAGGACGACATCAAAGACGATGTCTAGGGCAACCACTAGTAAGACCACTAAGGCGATATGAAGGGTGACCTCTATGCTGACCTCAAGGACGACAACTAGGACGACGTCGTGGAGAATGTCTAGAACCACCTCTAGGCGATCTTAAGGACGACCTCTAGGACGACCTCAATGAGGACGCCTATGATGACGTCCAACAAATCGAAGTCGAAGGCGACGTCTAGGACGACCTCTAGGACGACGTCTAGAATGACGTCAAGGTTGTCTGGTCCTTCGAAGAGCCTGCGAATGTGAAGGAGTGTGAGAATATGAGCTCAAATGGTCTACTGCGCTTATCTACGGCGCATCAGGAGGCCAGAGAGTCCAAGAAATTCGCGGGGGGTGGGGGAGGTAGCTAAAGAATGCTATTGCATTAAAAGGTCGCGCGTGCGCACTCCGCGGTTTTCGGCAGCAGGAAAGGCGCGCCGCCAGGAAGCGCTGCGATGCAAATCGATCGGCGCTCCGGTGTTATTTGTGGGACGTAACTTCCGTAACCAAGTTTTTGTGACATTGATCTCCCAACTTTGCTTCCCCTCTCAAGCACAAAGAAAGACGTAGTTTTAGGTAAAAAAAAAAATTAGGACGCTTTTAAGTGGAAGGGAAAGACAACCGAAAGAGAAAGTTTCATGCTCAGGTACTTCATTAATTTTTTCACTCGCGATATACAGCCGATGCTGACGTCACCGACCTCTTCAACAATGAACTCTCTGTAGACTCAATTGCCGAATAACCTTTTAACAGATGTGTCTACAATGAGTGGGTGAATCCGCGAAGAAATCGGTGACGTCAGCATCGAGTGTACATAAGGAGTGTGAAAAATTGAAATAGACAAGCTTGATACATTCTCTTGTACCCTACTCACACCGAGAGCATAAAGGTACTTACCTTTAACATAGGATCCCTTTGCAATTGGCTAATCAACCCGGGCTCTGGCGTCGCGATCACATGCCATGTGTGGAGACTCGTGCACTGATCCGCCGTTGGCCATACATGTCTCTTAGCTAAATGTACATTTCTGATAGTGTGAATAGGTATTACTGTTGTATTTTACCTCAACTTTAAGGGCCGGTTGCACCAACGCCGGTTAGTGCTAATCGGAGCTTAGCTGGGAAATTCGGTAGTGCAAGAGGTAGAAGAAGACAAAATATATAAAAACGAGTTGTCAGTCAGCGCGGTTCGTTTGAATTTTGCTTTCTTTTTGTGTGTAAGGAGTGTACGTTTGCAATAGTGCGCTGTAGTGTGTATTAATATGGGAGCTTAAGATAAGTTTTGGTTTCGTCCGGTTGCACCAAAATCGCTTATTGCTAAACCTAGCACTAAACTACGCTTATTGTGAGCACTCGACATTCGTCGCTTTGCTTTTGTTTGTTCCTTAATCCTGGATTTAAAACATATGGCTGCTGGTTTGTGGTGGTCAACGCGATGGACGAAATTTGTCGTACAAATTCTTTTAGGCTACAACAGCGTGAGAGTCTTGACAGAATGACCTTCGATTGTGACAATGATGCAAAATATTGACGTGTGAAGTATTTATCGACCCCTGTTTTCAAGTTGGCTTTCCACTCTTACTATGTGTTAGCCCTAACCGAGATACGTACGCAGCTTCCTATTGAAAATAATTCTAAAGGGCCCATCAGCCTTGAAGGATTATGGGACCTCACAGACCTTCAAAACCCTTCAAAAATACCCTACAGGAAAACCCTTCAGGTATACCCCGCAGAAAAACCCTCCAGCCCCACAGCCCTTCAACCCGTAAGCCCAAACCCCTTAGCCCATCAACCCTTTAGACGCCCAAATGACTGTGAACCATAGACAAAAGTGCAGTTCAAAACGTTATTGGAAATTTATTACGGACATTGAGTTTTACATGCATATTAAAACTCAAAAAGATTATAAAAACCAACGCTCGTTCAAACCCGGGCGCAAGCAGCTGTAGACGAACGAGATCATATCAAATAGGAACAACTGTCTTCTTTATCACAACAAAAAATATCTTTCAAAGTACTCACAATGCCGCTGGGTAAATTCCTGATGCACGGTAGTTCAGCTAATAACACCTAGCAGGTGCACCTCACGGACACATACACAGTCTCAGTAAGCACGTGTAGCGAAAACCACGAACTCGCAAGCAGCACCCGTCACCTCTGAGAAATCCTGAGCACAGTCACGGTTTCGTCTATGATGCCGTCGGGGCGGCGTCTTCGGCGTATTTTTCGCTTGCTGGATGCTTCTGAAGCCGGACGGACGAAGAGGCGCAAGGAACAAGGCGGGACAGCGGCCGTCATCCACCGTCTCAGGACCCACAGTGCCATGATCCCGGTGCGCATGGGGTGAAACGCTGATCCCGCCTGCCAGGCTTGCGGCGAGTAGGCCGACACCGGCCACCATATCCTTGAATGCGCTGAACACGATGGCGCTCGAGCGGTGCTGAATGCGGCCAACGCCGAACTGGGGTTCACCTGCGGAACCAAGGAAGCAACTGCACGGATCAAAACAGACCAAGGGGCGAACCCTCAAAGCCATGCTCACCTTTCAGGAGTTAACCGGTCCGTTCCAGATATCCACGGCGGTAAGAAGCAAACCGCCCACGAGTGGAAAGAAAATGGCTATGGCGTCCTCCTGCCTTCCTCGGCTTCCTCACACCACTCTCTCTCGCCGACCGGCGACCACTGGAGACGCGTGTTGACCGGCCCTGGTGGTTTTGCATCCTCTCCCCATTGCCGGGCGGAGAGAAGCGCAGTGTGTGTGTGTAGGCGTTGAGGGCAATTTGGGGGTGGGGTGGGGGGTGGGGGGGCAATTTGAGTTGCCTGTTCGTGTTTTTGACGACGACGAAAAAGAGATAACGCCCGACTCTGGTGAAAAGCAAAATGGTTCTGTTCATTTTTTCCTTTTTGGGGACCGTCCCCTGCGGAGGAATCGGTTCCCGGGACGACCCGCTCCCGCTTGGCCTTCGCAATCTCCCCCGCGTCCCTGCTTTTGGGCAACTCGCTGCTCTCGGATTGCCCTTTTTATTATTATTCGTGCAACAAGCAAAGCTTGTTAGCCTCAGAACGCCGCTCGGCCAACAACACTCGGCTTGCGCCTCGTCAATTCTCCACATCGGGCGATCGCCCGCAGTGGCCTCCTTGGCAACCGAACACCCGACCAGTGACAGACGGGTCCACGAGCCCACTCGTGTTTGATAGAAGAGCAGTAATAAAAATTTTACCGCACGCATATACGATCGACATTCTCCAAATACTTATTTTTTTTTCCCGTCGCGTACAGTACGCAGCTATGTTCTAATTCTGCGAAATGTGTTTTCTCCACCTGAGCCGTTGCCCACAGACATCTCAAGAAGCCTGAAGGTTTTCCTGACCCCATTAGAAAAGCTCTTGACAGGCTTTCAGACATTTCAAGGCATTGTAAAGGGCACTTCAGACATTTCAGGAGAGCCTCTGACGGGGCCAGCGAACCCACCAGGAAATATTGGTGCCCCCTTCAAACATCTCGAAAATTCCTAAAGTCCCCTTCACACCCTTTAAAAAAATCCTGAAGTCCAATCAGAGCGATTTTCAATAGGGCTGTGGGTCTTATGTCCGTTTTCCCGTCGATTTTTCTGTCAACGAGCTTATTCGTGTGTACTTACTGATTTTCGCATAACTGTAATGTGTTGTTATTTACCACCTTGTTTATTTCTACTTGTAACGCATATCCTTTATTCCGATCGGCGCGTTGAATACCGGCAGTACATGATCTCGGCGATCAGCTGATTGTCGACAATTCTCCCGTTTGCCTTAGATTGCGGCGCTTTTAAATACAAAAAAACAGCGAAAATTCAATTTCTTTCGTTTTTTTAAGTTTTGCGACATTCTTCAGTGAATTTGCCTTGTCTCGCGAGAAGAATCTTAGCTTCAGAAAACTGTATCGCTCTACAACCATAACTATTTTGGTGATCGCGCTTTTTAGATATATTTTGCTTTATAGCTCATTTGTGGCGACGACAAATCGTAACGACCACAATGCAAGTTTCGTTCAGCGCTGTTTTGGGGAAGGCTGGGGCAGGTGATGCGAAGAGACGACCATTCTAGTCGGGACGATGTGATGTACTAGCGGGAGTTTTCGTACTTTGAATACTGCCACCGTTTATTTGTATGAACTCCAGATCTGCCTATCATCGCTCGCGAACGAGCTTCTTCTTCTCTATCAGCAGGAATAAAAAAACGGTACTGGGCGACCTTTGCGTGCTTAAAAATTGACAGTTTGTATGATCATCACGGAATCCACCAGTAGTATCGCTTTATTGTATTGGTAGGCATACCTTCTTTCCCCGTCACTAAAACAAAATATACGTTGTTCCATTATCAAAGTGTTTGACACAATCGAGCCATTTTAGGGTGTCATTTCTGTGATTGACTGCACACCCCTTTCTATGCAGTCACCAACGGTAGAACATGTCGATCTCAGTCCCGGTAGGTGCAGTGTGCAGAAAAGGTTGGTCCACCAGCTGTTCATCGAAAGCATTCTAGTACGGTGTCCAAATCACAGGATAGCAGCATTGTTTTTAACAAATGGGTTTTTAAGGCAGACGTTGAAAGCGATCAGGCTTGGTCTCTTCCTGTGAGATGAAGGCTTCGCTTGTTTACACGACATCGTGACACTAGTTGCGGCACCAGAGACGATTGCCGAAGTGAGAAAAGACAGGACTCATCTTTGCATCGTCATGTTGTTGGTTAAGACCCCCAACGAATAGCTGCATGCTGTGACTGTCATATGCATTAAGGTTTTGTTCAACGTCCCTTCAACTATGCGCTCCCGTTTTGTATGCTTAAAATGGCGCAAGCAGGGGGTGGTTTGATAGGTCAAACCTGCCCACCCTCCTCCCCCTCCCTGAAATCATCACTTCTTCCTTTTTGTGTTAGTAAAAGAAGACAATATTGAATGATTACCACCCGGAGGTTGGGGGCGGGCGTGCCTGTACCCGTGAATTGTACAGTACATCGACTACTGCACGCTAAAACGAAAGAAAGCTTCCCGAAAATAATTCCTGGCTACGCCAGTTGCTGTGTGTATGACAAAAGTCATACATAGAGACACTCACCCCATGGAAGGGCTGTAGGATGTACAGAAATGCTGTTTTCCTGATTTCAAATTCAGCCTGAGGACTGTACACTGCACTTTCCGGCATTGTGGCCACAGCAGTTCTTCGTAACACGGTGCTTGAACTGATCGAAGCGGCACTTCGTGTGGATCTGAAGCTGTAAGGCATTGGCGTGTTTTCCTAGCTGTGCCAACGGAACAGTTGCCTTGCAGGCTATAACAGCAGCTCTAAGACTATTCTCATCAACTGTGTGTTTGCGACGAGTCTAAGGCTCCTAGGAATGGCTTTAAAATGCTGAATGGGCAACATAAGCAACACCATCCTCTGACAAATTTCCTGGTCAAAAAGTGGATGCTATGTTTTCTAGAGACTCCTTTTTACCTTTGGTTTTTTTATAATTTCACATTTACCTGTATAAGTAATATATTTTACTGTACTAATGTATCACGGGGCAGCTTTTACAGTTATATTCTCCTACATTTCATTTGTGCAGGTAGTGCGGTGCATCATTTGGCAGCTGCGACGGCAGTCGACACGTTTTCTAAAGAACACGCTCCCTCACAGATTTCCTGGATCGCCTGCTTCGGGTTGATAATCCTACCCGTGTTTCAACGGCAGTCCCGTGAGCGGCCCCATCTTGCAAGTCACTAAAGCCCCCAAGCCTTCGCTTGATCGGATACGTTCTTTTCAACGCGGCTGACTTCGGACCGGACATCTGCGCTTCTAGGATTGGCTGCTCCACGTTCGTCAGCAGTATAAGAAAAGGAACTTTTTGCATCCTCCGTCACTTGGCAGCTGCGACGGCAGTCGACACGTCTTCTAAAGAACACGCTCCTTCGCAGGTTAGTTCTCTTTCATTTTTGAATACCCTAGTGTCTGACGAAGTTGCCGTCGCTGCTGCCACTAGTGTTATTGTTTGTGTCAAAGTGTGATTCGCCGCAATGGCAAAGGATCTGACGCGGCTTTTTCCCGAACTCCGTGATGAGTTGAAATCAGAATGGAAATCAATGAGAGAAACGCTGGAGAGGGATTTCCGCACTGAGATTCGTGAGCTTCGTTCAGAGATACGGGAAATGAAGTCAAGCATGGACTTCATAAATGCCGAATTTGAAGGCATCAAGAACAAGCTTACAAGCGGAATCGCGGTAGACAACGCCTTAAAAGCCGAAAATGAAGAGCTGCGGCAAAGATGTCTTGCGCTTGAGAGGGAAGTTAAAGAAAACCGTACAAGTATTGTGCAATGCGAACAACACTCTCGAGCATACAACCTCGAAATCAAGGGACTAATGCTGAGTGAAAACGAGGACCTCTACGCAACGCTACGTAGGCTCGGCGAGGAAATTAGCGAACCGATCGACAATTCAGACGTCGAGATCTGTCATAGAGTTCGCACACGAGAACTGAGCAAACAAAACATAATAGTACAGTTCATACGTCGTGAAAAACGTGATAAGGTTCTCGCAAAGGCCCGAACAAAGCGACTTAAGAACCGAGACCTGGGATTCTCCACTGACGACCCTGTTTTTGTTAATGAGCACCTGTGTCCGACCCTAAAAAGACTGCTTGGTAAGGCCACTGCAAAAAAACGCATCGCCGGGTGGAAGTATGTATGGGTACGTAAAGGCAAGATCATGGCCCGTAAAGCTGAAACCACAGATGTTGTCTCTATCGAACATGAGGACGATCTCGTTAAGATCTGCTAAGACAAAAATTTGCCGAGTAAAGACTTGTGCACGCTTTTTTTCTTTTTTCTGAAATGACAGTTACTAATCTGTTTCTGCCCCAGGATATCGGCAGTGATAGAGATAAATCAACACGCAAGCTTTTGAAACTGTTTCATTTAAATGTTAGATCAGCCA
>JABSTQ010007491.1:0-29819 GCA_013358835.2 Ixodes persulcatus
ACGCTGTACCTCTGGCAAAAGCGGTAGTGCTCGCCTCGTACCTCTGACAACGCGAGCACTTCAACCTTGGCCGGTCAGTTATACAGCCCTCCCCCCCCCCCCCCCCCCTCCCCCCTTTGATGAGAAGCGTCAACCCGAAGCGTCACCCGTCCGGCCTCCTGAGCTCGACGCAGTTCTCCAAAAGTACCAGGACCTGTTTTCGAGCAAACTGGGCACCATTAAAGGTGAGCAACCGAACAGCAGCGTTTCAAAGACAACCACAAACCAAGATTTGCGTAAGCACAGAATGTCCTTTACGTACTGCGTGAGGCGGTGGAGAGCAAGTTGAAGGAGCTGGAAGCTCTACGCATCAAAACGCCAGTTGCAAGCAGCGATTTTGCGACGCCCGTAGTGCCTGTGGTTAAACGGAATGGATCTATTAGGCAATGTGGTGATTATAAGGTCACACGAAACCCTCTCTTAGAATTCGAGCAGTTTCCTCTACCTCGTCCACATGAGCTATTTTCCGTGCTGGCGGGAGGTCAGCCGTTGTCAAAAATTGATCTTAATCTTGCGTACCAGCAGGTCGAGGTTGATGAACAGTCCAGCCGTCATCTTACGCTAAACAACACCCACAATGGGTTGTATGTGGTCAATAGACCTCCCTTCGGATTGGCCTCTGCGCCAGCGATATTCCAAAGGATTATAAATAACGTGCTCCGAGACCTCGACGGCGTCACGTGCTATATTGACGACATCTTGGTTACGGGAAAAATACAAGCGGAACATCTAAAGAACTTGGAAACTCTGCTAAAACGCCTAACGGAACGCGGGATCTGTGTCATCTGCCTAACGGAACGCGGGATCTGCCAAGGCGGGATCATACATATATTTTATAAATGACTTACGCAGTTTACGTGGTATTACAGTCCGGAATGGCGGGCCGCTCGACCCATCGTCCGCCTGGGGGATGTATCGCAGTAGAATGCCGTTCCTGCTGAGCAGGTATGAGCCCAAGTCTCTGGGGTTCCCGGCGTCGGCTGCGTTTTCTTCTGCCATCTGGTGCATCACCTTTTGACAAAGTCCATCGGACAGCTGGGCCGCCCGGAGCTCCTCTCTGCTCACCAGGGTTCCCCACCGCGAATCTGGTGTGATGGGGGCTGCATTGGCCAGTGCCACCATGTCGAGATCCACCTGCATTTCCTGCCAAAGAAGTGGAGCACGGGACAACGCATCTGTAATGTGGTTAGCCGTTCCACGCTTGAACTCGATTCTGTATTTGTAGCGCTGGAGCGAAAGGGCCCATCGAGCAAGTCGTCCTGCAGGGTTTTGAAGCCTTTGAACCACGAGAGAGCCATGTGGTCAGTTTGAATGCAAAACGAAGCAGAAGTGTACTCTTAATTTTTTCATTAGGGCTGGCAAGGTTCCTAGACGGGCATTACGAACGAGGCGTTAGCGACATCCACCAGGTGCTAGTTGCTAATTGTTTAACTCGCCACTAAACTAAAATATAGTGCAAGGACGACGGAAGGAAGAACGAGAAGACAGGAAAGATCGCTAGCTGGCATCTGGCGTTTTATTTGTAAGGGAAAAGAAGACGAAAAAAAGAGAGGTATTTCAAAGACAAAAACTAAAGAAGGAAGAAGAAGGAGGATAAAAAAGTCATAGGAGAGGAAACAAAGGGATGCTTTTTTTTTAATATATATACAAAATATTATGAAGCAAACAATTAAAAAAGGTAAATAAAAGAAAAAGAGAAGAAAACAAGAAAACCCTATTGAAAGAAACAGCATGATTCTGAGCCCGGTATACCCGAATTTGGACTGGGCAAAATGGGAATCAAACTGATTAAACTGGCGATATAAGAAAACAAACTGGCCGAACTGGAGCATTTACCTGCCACACTGGCACCTTAACCTGCCAAACAAGCAGCCGAACTTACCAAACAGGCAGACAAACTTGCCAAACAGGCAGCCGAACAGGCAACCGAACTTGCGATACAGGCAACAAAACTTGCCAACATACAGCAAAACATGCCAAACAGGTTGCTGAACTTGCCAAACAGGAAGCAAAGCTTGCAAAACTGACAGCCGAACTTGCCACGGCGAAACTTGACAAACAGGCAGCCAAGCTGCGGAAACAGACAGCTGAACTTGCCGAGCAGGTTAAACTGAGTGCTAGACAGGTGAACGTGGTAGCAGAACTGGTCCTACTGGTATTCGAACTGTTCGAAATAGTCACTGAACAAGTTACACTGATAATCGAACTGTTCTTCAAACTTGAAGACTAGCTTTGAATTGTAGTGGAACTGTTCAAACTGGTAGCCAACTGCCCGAACTATTGGTTGAACTGTTCAAATTTGTAATTAAACTCCTTTAACAGGCAGTTGAACTGTTAATATTGGTGTATATATACCGAAAAACGGTAAGTAAGCTGCTAGCAGCATATTTTGGCCAATTACCTTGTTAATGTAAATTAATTATAATTGCAACGTTGGGCGCCTTTTGCTCCAGCCTCCCAGACCTGTCGTTAAATAAAGAAACAAACAAAGAAACAAACGAACTACCTTTGTCCGAAATAAGATAATTACAATTAAAACTAAAACTGGAGAAAAATTAAGTTATCGCAATTTAGATTACTTTTAGAAAGTAATGCAATTTCACAATTACTTTCCTTTGAGCTACGCGACATAAATAACCTTCATGTAACAGCACGTCCTTTTGTTTGCTCTGAAATGCAATTGTCGGGTGTTTTTTGTTGGGCATTTGTTTTGATGGTTTTAATTCATATGATAGAATGCTAAATTGCAAATAGAATACAGTTAATTGATTTTTAAACGACACTGTTTAGGATTGTTCGTGTTTGTATCACTAATGATAAGTATATCTCAAGGTTCGATAACGCACACCCTGTCAATGCAAAAGTACCATATCCATGCCGACCGTCGAACAATAATACGGTATTCCTTTTTTTAAACATTAACTAAGCGATTTATCTGTATACGTTAAGTTCGCAGCAATCGGCACTTTATGCAGTTGCACCGTATGAAGACGCGGATGTCACCGAGCACTTTGATTCAGCTACACATTCTGCGGAAACAATTGTATTGCGCTGTCTCAGTGATTTAGTGCTCAAGAAACACCCTCACTGTATAAGTGGTTATTCAACTGCTACCAACAAAACTGAGCTTGTTGTGCACGTTTGCTTAATGCGGCGGATTATCCGCACCTGAACGACCGCTCGCGGCACCCGCCCGTGGGCGCTGCTGGAGCAGGCCGCATAGTTATCTACGCCAGTTCATCGAAACAAAACCGCTTTGCACCATAATCGTAGGTCATGCAGGTTGTCTTTCGACAACTGAGCGACATGAAAGAACGCTCAAACCATTTTAATCTGCATTAGGCTGCGCGATAGCGACAAAGGCGCATTGGCCGCGGTGTACCTCGCCGGCGTTGCTACCCGACAATTCCGCACCGATTGCCGTCAGGTAGCAGCGAATGGGTGACGGGGGCGATGCCGTCGGCTCGCCTCCTTCCCATTGTCGACACTCACACAGAGCCTTGTCACTTTTAAAGACCCACAAGGCGGCAGGGCGATCAGGCTAATGACCTTTTTCTGCTCCCAGTAACTCTACAGAGCTAAGCTGCAGCAAAAAGAAATCATACAGTATTTCTAACTGCAATTCTATGTGTTGCACCTACTCATGCAGCATGCTAGCTCTTGACAACCGGGGACCTCCCCACTGCAGCTGAAACTTTAGTAGCAAGCAAAGAACCTGGCGCCACCCGTCGAAACGATCATCGAAACTGCGATGTACCAGTGATTTTAGGATAATGCAGGCTATATTTGCTTAACTGTTGGATTACATTCGGTTGAGAAGCGTCTTCTTCGGTCTGCGACCGCGCCCAGTCTGTTCTTCCCCGCAGGCGTCACGTTCTTCTCCCTGGCTCGCACTCCCCCGGCGGCGTCTCCGGTTCTAGCAGCCCGGAGTTGCCTGGACTAAAGGTCGTGTTCGCTATGCGTGGCGAACACGCACACAATACATGGCAATATCTCCCCCTTAAAAATCTTCACGTTTTCACAGGCCCAGTTAGGTAGGTGACTGGCGCGTCCGGGTTGACCTTCTGAGAAGAGGAGGGCTGCCCTCCGTACCTTGGCTACGTGTGCCATTAAGCGGTGTGGCTGGCGAGCATGGAGTGCCTGCCTCCTGTGTTGCAGGATCGTTATGACTGTCCTGAAATGTGGTTGGAAAGTCGTCACTGGAATTCGGAGACGGTGAACCGTTTCGCTGACTGATGCCGCGGGAAGGGACGAACTTTTTTATGTTTTGGCTCCGTTGAAGTTATCGTCTTGATTCGAAGATATTCCCTCTTCCTCCTTGGGTACATGTCTCCCCTGCTGGAAATGGGCGAAGTGAAATGAGGCCAAAATTCACATTGAACCAATGTGCAACTGTAGGTCCAGGCACATTGAGCAATATGCATTTATGAAACAAAAACCTATGTGCACCAAATGGTAATCCTTTAGGGAATTCACATTGGGCTGATGGTATTTATGAAACAAAAACCAATGAGTGGCAATTGGCAACAGGTACCCCAGTGCACATTGCGTTGAGGGTATTTATGGGGCAAAAACCTATGAGCAGCGATTGGCGACAGGTGCTCCTGTGCACATTGGGTTGATGGTATTTATGAAACAAAAACCAATGAGCGGCAATTGGCAACAGGTACCCCAGTGCAAATTGCGTTGAGGGTATTTATGGGGCAAAAACCTATGAGCAGCGATTGGCGACAGGTGCTCCTGTGCACATTGGATTGATGGTATTTATGAAACAAAAACCAATGAGCGGCAATTGGCAACAGGTACCCCAGTGCACATTGCGTTGAGGGTATTTATGGGGCAAAAACCTATGAGCAGCGAGTGGCAACAGGTGCCCCTGTGCACATTGGGTCAATGGTATTTATGGGGCTAAAACCAATAAGCGACCATTGGCAACAGACACCCCTGTGCACATTGGGTTGATGGTACCCAGCCAATCAGCAACCATCTATTAAACAACCGAGAGATGTGTCGTCCGGACATTAACATATCCAGTGCATATCTGCTATGATCCATCTAACATTGAAAGTATGTACTGTGCAGTGCAAAATGATTCCTCAGAGAATGTACCACTAACGTAATCTGGATAATGCAGCTGGACATTCAGGACCATTGTAGGATGTTCAGCCTGATCCTGTGGATGTACCATGTACATACCTCAGAAATATTACTCTCCCTGGTATAGGGACTAGCCCTATGCTAGGAAGGCAACACACTATAGTACTGCCAGTGTCTAAGCAGCCTCCTTTTTATGCTAGCATATAGCGTGTGAACTGTCCTACAGAAACATTTAAACGGATACGAGTCTAATTCTTTACAAAACAAGAGCTCGGAGGGCAGATTTGCTGTACAGCCTGTGCATGCTCTCAATGTATACCCAAATGGCACATTACAGGTATATAATGTAGCAATCAGGCCCGCAGCAGACATTCTCTATTTTGAAGTTTTTTTTTTTCACCATCAAGCTTAGAAGCTTTACTAGAGGATCAATGCAGATGACACTGACGAGGAAGGCGACACTGCTAATGCCGACTCTATTTAGTGAGGTGGACCTGGCCACATGTGAGAGAACTGTGAAATACTGGAAACAAACATTGTCACATGCTATGACGACAGCCCTGAGGAATTGACCACTGAAGTCTAAGGCGAGGACATCTGCTCTAGAAATGGCCGCCTCGGTGGCTCCGAGGCGAGAGCGCTGGCCTACGGATCCCCATGTGGCGGGTTCGAATCCCGGCCGAGGTGCCCGCAATCTGACGGAGGCTGATTGCGGAGGCGCCGTGTAACCGAGCTTTCGCTTGCACGTCAAAAGATCCCCAGGTGGTCCAAATTAATCCTCAGTCCTCCGCTGGGGCGTGCCAGATGCCCGTCGTTGGTTTGGCACGTGAAACCCCCAAATTTGACTTTTTTTGTGCTCTAGTAATAAGGACACCAGAATCTCATGGCAGCTGTAGCACCGACTGCATAGCGAAAGATGCCGCTGCAGTCTTGCAGCGAAACTTAGAATGTGAGTAGCGCACTAAATTTCTGCCCAGCCTGTCAGGCATGCACATCTATTCTGTAAAAAAAAGCCGCAGTGCCAAACAAATTGCCATTAACTCTTTATTGTTACTGTTAGATGGACAAGCAGTGCTTGATGCTTTTAATATAAAGTATAATATTTGGGCAATGCTGCATACATAGCATGATGCTTTTGAAATAAAGTATACTTACTGAACAATGCAGGATACTTTGCTTAAAAAAATTTCTGATAAACATAATAAAAACCTCAGTGCATTCAAGGCCCACTTAAGGCAGTTCACATCTCTCTCTCCTGTGGTGCAGAACGTTCCTGAAAAAGCAACGAAAAAATGTTATGTTAAAGATATGTGAGCAGTGGTTTATCATGCTTTGAAGCAAAACTAATAACACAGTGAAGTTCTAAGTGAAGGGACTCAAATATGCAAGAATTGGAACTGATGTAAATAAACCGCAATTATTTTATGCCTTGTTTTTAAAGTACATTCACGCTGGATGTGTGAACTGTATTGCCAACTTTTGTTTGTTAGATTAAAATCAAATATCACACAGTGCTCTTGAAATTCGTTTTCTATGCATTCTTTTTAATCTATAATAAGGTACCATTATAATAATGCAATTTTTCCTCTTAGAGAAGCACTCCAAAGAAAATTTTTCTATTTAAAATTATTCAATACTGTTCACACCTGTAGTATTTGCTATCAAATTAAACCAAAAGAGGTGTCACTGGCTTTAATATTTAAAGCATTCAAATACTCTGATATAGAAATTATGCTTTGGAATTGCACACCATACTCTACTGTTTTAGAAAAGTTCGAATTTTGTGCTAACGTCAGCCTAATAAGACCAGCTTACCTTTTGAGATGACTGATGTCTAGCAGGTGCGTGGCGAAGCCAGTCCGTGACTATGGTTTCTACCTTGAAGTCTTCACATTTATGGCAGCTCTGCACTGCATCTGATAAAAAAAAAGCAACAGACGCATGACACCAACACATCCATAAATCTGGTTCCATGTGAAGCGATCTGCACTGCAGTACTTTTTTCAGAGATTACTTACTTATGATGCACTCAGCAAGGTGAAAGTTCCTGAATGTCAACTTTCCCTTACGTCCTTCCCACAAAAATTTTCGCCTCAACTGGTCAGTCAGCAACCCCTTCGTGATCCGTCTCGTACAGGGGGCACAACCAGATCCGCCGACTTTGCTGAGCTGTCGAACATAAAAAAACATCCATATAGCAACCGCTTAGTTCAACTATAACTAGAGATTGGATGTTTCTGTTTATTTATAGTCAAATTTGGCAGGTGTTTATCCGCATCTATTTCTTCATTAAATGTGCTATTAATATTTATACCTGCTCTTATTGAGGCACTTCTGACATTTAAACTAAGGACTTTTGACGTCTTTATCTTAATATGGCGATTGGATTCAAGGTTAGACCACTGAAACAGGTTTGGGCTTACCCAAAAGCCCGGGCCTGGCCCGGCCCGCAGGCCGGGTAAGGAGCTTTTTTCCAGGCCTGGGATGAGCTCGGGCTTTTGAATGCGGGCCCGGGCCGGGCTCGGGCCAGCACATTGGCGGGCCTGGTTTGGGCTCGGGCCCACTGTAATTGACCGTAGTGCCGACGGGGGTCATCGTAGAAATCGGCATCTCAGTGATCTCAGCAACATCAACTCCAGAACCACTATACAAGTACCCATGAACGTAGGCCCACCTCTAGACAGTGGACGGCAGCGTCGTTAATCATGAGGTGAGCTTCAGGTTAATCCCAGTGGCGTGATGTTTTTGCTTGTGGTGATAAATAGCGACAAACCAAAAATAAACGGACATCGAAGCGCTCTGTCGAGAATTAAAAATGGGGCACTCACAAATATTAACGCTAAACAATCTCAACCTAATTGATCATGAGAAGCTTTTATCTCTCTCGAATGATAGCTGGGGAGCGCTAACATAGCGGCAATGACGTAGTGGGGAAGCTTACAGACCTAGTAAACAATTATAGACATACTGGGGAACGTCTGGCACATATTCATATATGAATACATGCTAAGATCTACAAAATATTTGAGAAGATACAAACTGCAATTTAGTAGTTTTTCTTACAAAACACAATTCTGTATCTTAATCACAGTGCTGAAACCCATTAAAGCACTTTTGATTACATTTATTTTTCAAAAGATGTTCTAAATAGGTACATGACACCAGCAGTCATAACTTTAATTTAGTTCATCGCAAGTTAAATTGCTCTGGCAGCAACGAAGACAAACCTTTTAACTGTGCAGTGAACCAGAATTAATAGAATATGATGAAGTTTCCGTATACCACTGTAAAATAACCCAAAACAACGATTTTCAGATCGGTATGTTTTGCTATAAAAGGCATCAGTATCAAGAGTTATCACCTGATTTCCATTTATTCTAGTCCATTGCACACCTAGATATATGATAAATAAGTCTTCAAAGTTTCAATAAAAAGTATTGAATAGGAAAAAAGTTATGCATGTTTGCGTATGAAAAGATGGAAAAGGGCGAGTTCAGAGTAAAACAACAAAAAGATTTGAGATAACATGCATCTCGGGTACGTGGGCGGTAACAACTTTGGCTGTATCTCTGGAAATTTTTTTACAGGAATATTCCTGTAAAAAAAATTTGCTTTTGGCAGAAAAATTGTTTTGTGACATGCTTTTCCCAATTAGGCTGTTTAAAAATACACTTTTTTTCTTTGCAGTTACCCTTAAAATATATGTAATTGCACCATTTCAAGAAAGAATGAAATCGCTTTTCAAAATTTTTAAGAAAATATTTCGCTTCACAAAAAAAATTTGAGTGGAGCAGGGTGAAAATCTGTTTTTACTTCGCTATTTTTCTACCCAGTTCTGTACGCTGGTATGAATACGAAAAGCATACAAAACTCACAGTAATATTTTGTGATGTTGTATGTTATTTCGACTTTTTTTTAGTTCAAAGGAAAATACTTTTGTATTTTTGTTTATTGAGGTAAAAAATGCCAAACATTGTCTCTGACAATTCGGTGACACCTTCAGAGCCTTGTAACTCACGAGTTATTATATTTGTCGCTTACCAAATACTATGCGGGTGTAGCCCTATACATGGAATATCAATGGGCATAAGTTTAGTTTATTTTATTTTTACAGAATTTTTTATATAAAATTTAAGATATCGTCAAAAATGAAATTAACCGATATTTTGAACCCACTTTATCGAAGAGGCAATTTTTTATTTCATTCAATATTTTTTATTATTGCTGCCAATCATATGAACTTTCAATCGGCTTGATGCGATTTCCCCCTTTTTTTGTTGTATCTTCTCTAGAAGTGATCGAAATCTCTCCCACGCTCTCAGAACAACCAAATGCAGTTTCTGCAGGCCGGCTTCGCTGCAAAGACTATACTGCTTATTTGTGTGTTCAAATGCAGCGGGTAAATTCATTTTGGTTGAGAACACTCGTGCTTGGCTACATATTGTATTTTCTTAACTTTGTAATGATGGCAACTGACATTGCTTAGTCTGATCGTTAGCGGCGCAATGGATGTACCATTATCCGATGTCTAAAGCCAGGGCACAAAGGGCAGAGAAAACTGAACAAACTCTTCATTTAGCCAGACCGGGGTCATATATCTGTTTGTGTTATACACAGGTTGTAAGGCTTGAAGCACATCGCAACAGTACACAATTTTCGTTCGCAGGATGGCTCCTTGATGCGGACGTCAAAGGACCTTGTTAAAAAAAAAATTAAATTACAAGAAACGTTCATTTTTTCGACTTACCGGAGGAAGAAATCGGTATATACAGGAAGCACAAAAAAGAATGGGCCTCAGTAGGTGCTCGCACAGGATTACGCTCCTCACATGTGTGGTGCACAGTTCGCGATCCGGGCCAGGAACCTAAGGTGACATTAGCACGAGATGTACGGTCTCCGGCAATATGAAAGACACATTCGCCGATGCTGTTTATGCAGCAGTGCCAAGTCCGCCTTGACCGGACGCGCTTTATTTTTAAGGAGAAAATAGAACAAACCTTTATTCCCGAATTAAAGCAATGTGCACCTAGCCAATCCAAAGCAAATCTACCGTAGCCACCTAAAATAAAATCGTCAAATCGCTTTTCCATATTCCCGAAGACTGTACAATCTTTGCATTAGTGCGAAGGGCTGGGCTGTGTAAAGCACAAACCGATATATGTCCCCAGTCTGGCTACATGAAGAGCTCGTTCCGTTTTCTCTGCCCTATGTGCCCTGGCTTTAGACATTGCATAATGGTACATCCGTTGCACCGCTAAAGATCGGACTAAGGAATGTCAGTTGCATCATTACAAAATTAAGAAAATACAATATGTAGTTAAGCATGAGTGTTCTCAATCGAAATGAATTAACCCGCTGCATATGAACACACAAATAAGCAGTATAGTCTTTGCAGCGAAGCCGACCTGCGGAAACTGCGTTTGGCCGTTCTGAGAACGTGGGAGCGATTTCGATCACTTCTAGAGAAGATACAACAACAAAAAAAGGGGGTAATCACATCAAGCCAATTGAAAGTTTATATGATCGGCAGCAATAATAAAAAAATTTAATAAAGTAAGAATGGCCTTTTTTCGATAAAGTGGGGTCAAAATATCGGTTAATTTCATTTTCGACGATATTTCAAAATTTATAGAAAAAATTTAGTGAAAATAAAATAAGCTAAACTTATGCCCGTCGATACTCCAAGTATAGCGCTACACCCGCATAGTATTTGGTAAGCGAAAGATATATTAACTCATGAGTTACAAGGCTCTGAAGTTGTCACTGCATTGTCACGTGGGAGCGATTTCGATCACTTCTAGAGAAGATACAACAAAAAAAGGGGGAAATCGCATTAAGCCAATTGAAAGTTTATATGATCGGCACCAATAATAAAAATGAAATTGAACGAAATAAAAAAATGGCCTTTTTTGATAAAAAGGGTTCAAAATATCAATTAATTTCATTTTCGACGATATTTCAAATTTTATATAAAAATTCAGTGAAAATATAAAAAAACTAAACTTATGCCCGTCGATAGCCCATGTATAGGGCTACAACCGCATACTATTTAATAAGTGACAAATATAATAACTCACGAGTTACAAGGTTCTGAAGATGTCACCTGATCGTCAAAGAGACAAGTTCGGCATTTTTACCTCGATAAACAAAAATACAAAAGTGTTTTCCTTTGAATTAAAAAATAGTCGAAATAACATACAAGAGCACAAAATAATTACTGTGAGTTTTCTATGCTTCCTGTATTCATACCAGCGCACAGAACTGGGTAGAAAAGTCACAGACTAAAAAACTGATTTTCACCGTGCTCCACTAAATAATTTTTTGTCAAGCAAAATATATTTTTTTTTAAATTTTGAAAAGCAGTTTTGTTCTTTCCAGAATTGGGGTAATTAGATATATTAAAAAAAAATCGAAAGACCCACTCCAACAAGCGTGTTCTATCTCAAATGAAACCATTTATATATATTTAATAAAGTAAAATAATGCAACTACTCGAAACTGGACTGAGGAGGAAGAAGAAATACAGAGGAGGAGAAAGTTGGCAGAAGTTACGTGGCTGTGCAATTTATTTTTTTTTTCAATCGATACATTTGCGGCTTTCTAGAAGCCACAAGAAATGGGTATCATTTTACTTTTCTATTTTTAATATTCAGTATGTGCCTTCGATGACCCACGACTTTGGTTTTACAGTGATGTCTCGTTAATATGGACACCTCCGTTCCCATACAAAATTGTCCGTAATGCAAGTTATCCATAATAACGAGACAAAATGCATGTATCTTCCGTTCCCAGTTTGTACCCTAAAGTGCTGTCCATATAGCGGGGTATCCATATTAACGGGGTCCATATTAACAAGACATGACTGTATTTGAAGGTTGTGTCTAAACCATAGAAAACAGCACATGACCACGGAGAAGAAAGTGAGTGCGACTCAAACCGACCAGTTCTCGATCAACGGTTTTCGGGCGGAAACAAAATTAATTTCGAGCAGCAAATCGTGTTCCAAGTACCTAGTTAGGCTTTCCTATGTCATGTACAAATAAAATCCTTGGCGAGCATAAATACCCAGTCAGCGGCTCTTTAATCATTGCAAGCCAAATATAGTATACCTCAGACCTCATGAAAGAAAGTGTACATGGCTTACCAACAAGAGCTTTTAGTCTTGCTGCATCCAGTTGTGGCTTTGCTCAGCCTTTGTGCAGTTTGAAGGTCTGCCAGTTACAATTCGCCAAGGAGGCCATCTGTGGTGAAGATCATAACCGAACCTTACCAGATGAACATTGATTCCTTCTTCTATTTGAAAACTTTCTTGTGTGAAGTCTTGTTGAGACATATGGCATTACCAATGCACACATAGAAGTAAGGCATAAACTTCAGTTCATTTTTGAAGCAGCACTATGTGCAAGAAATCTACCAGCACAATATAACCTGTACTGGGATTGAAAACAGGGGCCCTATTTGTCAACGGCATGCCTCAAAATTAATTTTGTTGAAGAAAAAATATTGCAGCAATATTTTTGTGCGGCAAAATACAATTTGATTGTGGCACAAAACCAAACCGCTGTAACTATAGTCGGTTACAAGTCAAGAAGGTAGGAGAAGCTCCTCCCATAATCGTGATGCGACTGTTTGAAATCCATCCGCAGTCGAAAGAATAGTTCCCTGGAAACGCCCCTTGTTCCGCTTCAATGAATAGATAATGGCTTCAGAGTGATGCCAACTTGTCTCCGATCCCTCCCCCCCCCCTTTTTCAGAAAGCGACCTTTGTATTCATCGGAGAGGAAACCGAGCCCCTGAAAGTGGCCTTTGTATCCATCGAAGGGGGAAGCTAATCCCCCAAAGTCGTTTTTGTTTCCATCGGAAACAAAAAAGTCATCTATAATCTCACTCTCGTGGCTTCCACAACGCTAAGTCAAGGTCGAACGATAAAGCAAATATTCAAAGCAAGGCAAAACCTCTCCCGCGTTGGCCACGACGTCACGGAAACGATGGGACGCTATTGGATGGGGAGGTGGCGGAGGGATATATGATTCCCTTTGAGGGGCATTTGCCGCTACCTTCTTGACTTGTAACCTACTATAGCAGTTATCCTTCTTACCTCATAACTGTCGGAGTTAATGATTTGAATGATTCGACGTAATCCCTCCTCCTCTTGATCTCCTCTCCTTTCTCTCTATCTACCAGGGATTTCCCCAGATCCCCGCTAGGGGGGGGTTAGACCCCCCTCGTTTTTCCGAAGGCACCCCCTTAATTCACAACGACTCCTATATTTGCAATGCCCCCCCCCCCTTTTAACCCCCCCAACAAAAATTTGCCCCCCCCCCTGATTTCAAGTCCTGGGGAAACCGCTTCTCTCTACCCCAAAAACACACACACACACAAACAAACACACACACACACACACACACACACACACACACACACACACACACACACACACACACACACACACACACACACACACGCACGCACACACACACACGCACGCACGCACGCACGCACGCACGCACGCACGCACGCACGCACGCACGCACGCACGCACGCACGCACGCACGCACACACACACACACACACACACACACACGCACGCACGCACGCACGCACGCACGCACGCACGCACGCACGCACGCACGCACGCACGCACGCACGCACGCACGCACGCACACACACACACACACACACACACACACACACGCACACGCACACGCACACGCACACGCACACGCACACGCACACGCACACGCACACGCACACGCACAAGCACAAGCACAAGCACACACACACACACACACACACACACACACACACACACACACACACACACACACACACACACACACACATCTAGTTTCTGGGCACATGAAAACAAACACACGGCACCCCTATCAATGAAGTTCCTTGTACTTGTGGCGGTATAACTAAAGAAAATCTCAAATTTAAAATATGTCTTATGAATTGCTTCGCAAGCGCGAAAATGAAATTACAATAGACCTTTTTCAGAGTTTGGTGACGATCGTGGCGCGCCCTCGCGGGAATCGCTCGAAACAGTTTTGGGGGCTCTCATTCGTCGCCCCGTCGTCTGCGCCAGCGCCTGGCGTGTCTCCCTGCCCGTGTCAGAGCCATCCGTGTGTTCACGTGTGCTTTCCGGTGGCGTTTTTCCGCCTTTCGCAGTTCTGAACGTGTCTTTCTGTCGTCGCTTCGCGTGCATCTATTCTTCGAAATGGCTGAGGACGACCCTGGAAGATAAACAAAAGCTACACTATACAGACCACATTATTCGTCTTTATACCTTCAGAGATGGATAGACCGCCGACGCCGCATCGGTTCCGTCACTTCAGTGTCGCGTCATGCGAGCGACTGAAAAAGGGGTCGGCTTTGAAGGCAGAGTGTTATGTAATGAAAGTAGTGGTGACCAGTTTCGATCCCAACCCGCCTATCCACCTTGTGCGAAGCTTATGAGCTCCGTTTATGAGGCCCGGCGACTATAAACAGCTGATTTTGTTTTCCTTGAGCGCCTAAGTTATTCAAACTTATTGCGTTCTGTCACTTCGCCGTCCTGTGTACCGCGCGAAAGCTCTGGGCACAAACAAGGACGGGGTGAGATCCGGGCGGTCTTGATACCACGAAGGCTCGCCTGCACCGTCGAAAAGTAAGGAACGCTTTGTTAGAAACATTTTTTCTGTATTCAGCACATTTACGAGCCTCCGACGAAGTAGAGCCTGCAAAAGGGGAGTTCTCGATTAGTTGCCAAGGCGTTCCGTCAGGGTTCTGTCGCCGTAAGGCTTGAATCCATTTCGCACGCTTTAAATGTTTTGCCAGTAACTGTTATATTCGAGGGGGGGAGACGGGATTGTGTATAGCGCACGCCTGAAGAACGGAAAGTTTTATTCAGTGAATATTTACTTGAGTACCGGGTACGGCATGATTCCGTTACAGAGCCTCTCGTGCACACTTACTGCATTTAGTTAAAAGCGCAATGCCGCGCGGTCACGTTGAGCACCCGGCCACCTGACACGGGGGATTCGCGTAATAGGCTTCTGAAAGGGGGGCTTTTGAAAGCGGGGCAAAAAGGGCGTTGTGCGTGACATCGGGTGCTTTCGTGCACCACCCGGAAAAGGCTGCTGGAACTCTAAAATCTTGCATTTTAACCATTTTTTGCTGCTATTTGGGCAACTTAACATCTGCGCATTTGTGAGGCATGACGACTATGAAGCCAAGCTGCGAGAATAGCGGAGGGGTCAAGCCGAACCAGCACTGTCTGAGCGACTGATCGGACGAGAGAGCCCCCAAAAATGGCGCCTTTCCCTTTCCTCCCCACTTTCGGAGTTGGCGCATGCGCCCAGAGATCTCTGAAAAATGTCAATTACCTGTTTCATACAACAAGCTTCCTCCAGCCCTCCCGGGCAGTCACTCATCGCGTCGGAGGAAATTTTCGGTACTAGCACCCGCTTGCTTTCACTGGGTTTCCACGTCACTCAGCGATCCTGAAACGACCGGTGCTGACAGTTACTCTCACATATTGTGCTTAAAGCTCTTACTTTTAAATTAAAGGAGATGGTCACTAGACTGGGCATAACGCATAGGGAGACTAGAACTTACCAAACAGCTTTAGGATCCGCGCCTTGAAGGAGTCCGATTTCGCTTCGTCACACCAGAAGGCTGGACGGGCAGAAATTCTCCACATCAGAAATTGAGATGATATGTGGCTCATGGTCGTTCTCAAGACGTACGCTCGCATAATCGTTCGTAAAATTCCGGCCGCTCGACTGGTCTCGACTCTTCCACGTGCTTCAGACTTTTCGCGAACGTTGCTTCGGGCAGCTTCGGGTTTTCCACGCTTCCTTGCTCCGGCCGGAACGTTCGGTTTTTCACGTCGGACTTTGACGCAGGAGATGTATCACGTGACTATAATACTGCGTATTTTAACTCTTGTTTTTGTTTGCTGAAGTAAAAAATACTTTAAAAATTTACTCATTGATTTTAATTTAGCAAAACATTTTCATAAATTGTACTTTAAAATCTTATTTTTGTTTTATATGTCACTCCAGTGACTCCAGCTCACTCTATATTGTCACGTGGTGTAACCCGCAAGGGTGACTTGGACTGATGCACTTAAGAAAATTATAAACGTTTCTAAAAATTATAGCGTTAATTAATTTTCAAATTTAAATACTAAATATATATTTAACTTGTAACGAAGTAATTTTTACTTGTCATATTAAGTAGAAATTGGATTTGCTGCGGGATGACGTCGGCGCGAACTCAAAAATTTGGGTTTCAGACATGTAGGGTGTCGCGCTCTGCGACCATGAACCCAAGCAAAATAAATACTTGGAACCAGGAAGTATACCCAGCTTGCCAAGGACAACAGGCCTGAGACGAAGTTGTGTCCTGAAAAATGCTGCAACAGGTCAGGGACCCAAACCGACGTCGCTGAAAGCAGTTTCTGTAGGCTCGGTTGTCTCGGAACACGGTAAGACAGAAAATCCCGGTGAACTAAGTAGTACCAATGAAATCGGATGCGATCACAGTACTGGGCCAGTTAGTGAAGACACAAGTGATAAAATGGTGAAAGGCGACGGGAGATTTGAAGAGAATTTCCTGTCCAAGTTTCCGAAGAGGAATGTAACGAGTTGGACGTACCCTGTTTCGGCTGGTCTTAATTGGACGCAGGTTGAAGGGCTTTTGAATCTCGAAAACTTCCTTGCTGGAGTGGACACTCTTCCCGGCACCAAGGAAAAGTACAACATTGGAAAGCCAGAAGCCAAACTAAAGGCCCAAACTGCCAACAAGCGTAGGCGTAAAATGCCTTTCGAAAAGGAACTTCCTTGTTCAACTACAAAGTGGAAATCGCTGCCTGACACCTACTCTGTGTGAGACAAAGTGCAATCATAATTTCGGGAAGGTCATCCTTATTTCGTGTGTGTGTGTGTGTGTGGGGGGGGGGGGATGGGGTGGGTGTGTGTGTTTGTTTGATGTGCATTTTATGTGCTTTTTTAATGACGTCTATGGTGTTATTGAATTATTCGATGTTATTCGGCACTACCGGCTTCTTTTTTTTCTGTTAATAAAAAGCATGCGCATTATAGAATGTGCACGTGATCTGCCGCCCCAGAACGAGCGCGTAGCCTCTGCTAGGGCTCAATCAGGATACGTTCACATGGCAAAATGGAAGCCTGAAGTATCGCATTTTTTTGGCCAATTCTGCCAAAGTTATGAAGTTCTGATGTCGGAAGTCACAGAGAGCTTTTGACAAATCGTGAGAGTTGGTAATAGAATTTTTGAGTCAGTGCTATTTTATTTTTGACCCGGTTTTACTCCGATTTGCTCGGTTCTGGAGCGAAATTGATATAAAATCGAGAAGGTTCCACTCCGAAACCAAGTAAAACTGAATAAAACGGAGTAAAGTCGAATGTGAATACATAATCGAGTTGGTGGAAAATGGAGCTAGAAGTTCCTAAATAGCCACTTTTTAAAAATCGTTTTACGTTATTACGGTTACTGAGACATCCTAGAAAACAAGAGGACAGAATACACCGCTAAAACTGCAGAGCTCCGATGATACCTGAATTTCGTGGTTTGCCTATATATAATTATTCATAAACCTTGTGCGTACTATAGCACACACAATGTTCCCGTTCCCCATAGTCTTTTTTTATGTTCCACTGGCAGCCGCATGTTTTATAACACGAAAGGGGACAATACGTAAGTAATCAGGAAATTCTAAAACACATGACAAAAAAGAGTTCATCTTCACTTTATTAACTGAATGTTTAATTTAACTAAGTTATATAGCTAAAAAGAAAAGGTTTATTTGGCAGATAGGAACCCATCTGTTTACGATAACGAAAGATGGGCATTTAAGACAAAAAGACAAGACATCGGGCCCATCCGGCAGGCACGTATCTGCAGGGGGGTAGGGGAGGGGGGGACCCATGGGGCCTACCCCCCCCCCCCCCCCAAGCCTTCCATTTAGTGGGGCCTCAACTCCCCCCTCCCCCTCATACAGCATTTTGTCATGGGCGAATCAAAATCCTGGCTGCGTGCCTGCCATCGGGTATGACTGCGCTAAAAGTATTTTCCTGTGCTGAAAACATAAAACTTTAGTATATAACACGTTTCATTTCTCCACTAAGCGTACTGTTTAACCTGATAGATGCCCACTTAATAGATTTCATGTTCTGTGTGATTCTCATCTCAAATGGTCCAATACAAATATCCAGTCGACCATTAAAAGTTCTCGATTCGAATTGCATTTCATTTGACCAATGAAGCTTTCAGTTTAACCAGTACAACTTGTTATTGCTCCTATAGAAGGACCAGTAGGCACTTGTATTGGACCAGAAGACATTCGTGTTGTTCCCATAGAAGTTTCTACTTGTCCCAGCCTCCGGGCACGTATCCAGGGGGGGGGGGGGGGCGGGGGGCCCCTCCCCCCCTGGCTATCTTTGGGCAAAACACCACATCATGGCGACAAAGATGGGATTCCTCGAGCTGCAGCCGCCGCCTCGTCCTCTGCCCTGGAGAGCATGGTTTCGTCAACGTTCTCAAGCATGTCACTGCAACTGAGGCAAGTAAAACGTTTTGATGATTCCACCAGCGATTGGCTTTCGTACAAAGAGTGCCTCACGGTGTATCTTCGCGTTGACAAGGTTCCAGAAGAGAACCAACTAGACGCCTTGGTCAGCCTCATTGGACCAAAAACCTACGCCTTGTTAAACTCTCTAACCACGCCAGCGACACCGACAGCGAAGCCTTTCAACATTTGGCGTGAGGTATTGCGAAATCACCTGTCCCCGAAACCCTCGATAATTGCGGAAAGAGCGAAATTACATAAAAGGGTGAAAAAAAAAGCTGAAACGATCGCGTAATTTGTCGCGGAGCTACGGAATCTATCCCAGACATGTGAATTTGGATATTTTCTAGACGACTGCTTCGTTACAGATTCGAGTGTGGCTTGTGGCGCGTTGATATTCAGCGCAGCTTATTCACCGAAGATAAGCATACGACAATCCAGAAAGCGGTAGAACGTGATCTGTCATTAGAAGCGTCGTTGAAACACGCCACAAAAAGGCACGCGAAGTCTGACAGTGAACTGGACGTGTATACATTGCGACAGAACATGCCGAGCTCGGACGCAAGTACCAGTCAGTGATATTGCCGCGCGCGCAGCTGGCCAAGTAGGCAGCGCGCGCGTGGCCTAACGGTTATCGTACCTGGCTCCCTCGCGAAAAGTTAGGGTTCGATTCCTATGAGCGGCGCATCTTTTTGTTTATTCCTGCAGACTAGTATTCTGGTAGATTCGAGAATCCTGTTGCGTGTTCGAGGTTGAATGTTCTACGCGTCGAACATTCTACGCCGATTATTCCAGAAGCTCACGCATGTACATAAGGGGCTCCGCGTGGCGAACCGGAGTCAGTCTCGCCCCAGCGTTCGACTCTGCTCTATGCCGACTTCGACGCCCGCGACGCCCTGTTATTATTTTCTTACCCTTTCATTTTTTCGGCACAAGTTCGCCACATTAAACGTTTCTTTCTTCCTGTTCATTTATTGTTCTTTTGGGCACCACCCGTGACAATATAGCTGCGACTCGTCAAAACATTGTGCTGTGTCATGCCCTCATGGCAACGGAACGTGTATCAAATGTAACCAAAGAGGACACATCCACCGGGTGTGCAGTTCACAGAAAACGAAGCGAGACAGTAAAAGCGAGCCACACCTGCGAACGCTCGATGACGGTGGCGAAGCTTTCTTGTCGGAGTTGAGAGTGAGAACGAGCGTCAAGGCACAGCCCATAATGGTCACCATGACTATCGAAGGCGTCCCACTCGAGATGAAATTAGATACGGGAGCGATAATATCTGTGATTTCCGTCCAGCATTACAAGCAGCATTTTGCACGAATACGGGTAGAAAAGACAGACTTGCAGCTACGCAAGTACACTGGCGAAGCCGTTCGGCCCTGTGGGTTTGTTGAAGTTTGCGTCCAACATAATGGACAAACGCGAGCACTACCGCTGTACCTCTGGAATCAGGCAGGCCCTCCACTCCTGGGACGCGACTGGTCGCAGCACTTCAAGCTTGGCTGGTCAGTTATACAGCCCTCCCCCCCCCCCCCCCCCTTTGATGAGAAGCCGTCAACCCGAAGCGTCACCCGTCCGGCCTCCTGAGCTCGACGCAGTTCTCCAAAAGTACCAGGACCTGTTTTCGAGCAAACTGGGCACCATTAAAGGTGAGCAACCGAAGCAGCGTTTCAAAGACAACCACAAACCAAGATTTGCGTAAGCACAGAATGTCCTTTACGTACTGCGTGAGGCGGTGGAGAGCAAGTTGAAGGAGCTGGAAGCTCTACGCATCAAAACGCCAGTTGCAAGCAGCGATTTTGCGACGCCCGTAGTGCCTGTGGTTAAACGGAATGGATCTATTAGGCAATGTGGTGATTATAAGGTCACACGAAACCCTCTCTTAGAATTCGAGCAGTTTCCTCTACCTCGTCCACATGAGCTATTTTCCGTGCTGGCGGGAGGTCAGCCGTTGTCAAAAATTGATCTTAATCTTGCGTACCAGCAGGTCGAGGTTGATGAACAGTCCAGCCGTCATCTTACGCTAAACAACACCCACAATGGGTTGTATGTGGTCAATAGACCTCCCTTCGGATTGGCCTCTGCGCCAGCGATATTCCAAAGGATTATAAATAACGTGCTCCGAGACCTCGACGGCGTCACGTGCTATATTGACGACATCTTGGTTACGGGAAAAATACAAGCGGAACATCTAAAGAACTTGGAAACTCTGCTAAAACGCCTAACGGAACGCGGGATCTGTGTCATCTGCCTAACGGAACGCGGGATCTGCCAAGGCGGGATCATACATATATTTTATAAATGACTTACGCAGTTTACGTGGTATTACAGTCCGGAATGGCGGGCCGCTCGACCCATCGTCCGCCTGGGGGATGTATCGCAGTAGAATGCCGTTCCTGCTGAGCAGGTATGAGCCCAAGTCTCTGGGGTTCCCGGCGTCGGCTGCGTTTTCTTCTGCCATCTGGTGCATCACCTTTTGACAAAGTCCATCGGACAGCTGGGCCGCCCGGAGCTCCTCTCTGCTCACCAGGGTTCCCCACCGCGAATCTGGTGTGATGGGGGCTGCATTGGCCAGTGCCACCATGTCGAGATCCACCTGCATTTCCTGCCAAAGAAGTGGAGCACGGGACAACGCATCTGTAATGTGGTTAGCCGTTCCACGCTTGAACTCGATTCTGTATTTGTAGCGCTGGAGCGAAAGGGCCCATCGAGCAAGTCGTCCTGCAGGGTTTTGAAGCCTTTGAACCACGAGAGAGCCATGTGGTCAGTTTGAATGCAAAACGAAGCAGAAGTGTACTCTTAATTTTTTCATTAGGGCTGGCAAGGTTCCTAGACGGGCATTACGAACGAGGCGTTAGCGACATCCACCAGGTGCTAGTTGCTAATTGTTTAACTCGCCACTAAACTAAAATATAGTGCAAGGACGACGGAAGGAAGAACGAGAAGACAGGAAAGATCGCTAGCTGGCATCTGGCGTTTTATTTGTAAGGGAAAAGAAGACGAAAAAAAGAGAGGTATTTCAAAGACAAAAACTAAAGAAGGAAGAAGAAGGAGGATAAAAAAGTCATAGGAGAGGAAACAAAGGGATGCTTTTTTTTTAATATATATACAAAATATTATGAAGCAAAAAATTAAAAAAGGTAAATAAAAGAAAAAGAGAAGAAAACAAGAAAACCCTATTGAAAGAAACAGCATGATTCTGAGCCCGGTATACCCGAATTTGGACTGGGCAAAATGGGAATCAAACTGATTAAACTGGCGATATAGGAAAACAAACTGGCCGAACTGGAGCATTTACCTGCCACACTGGCACCTTAACCTGCCAAACAAGCAGCCGAACTTGCCAAACAGGCAGACAAACTTGCCAAACAGGCAGCCGAACAGGCAACCGAACTTGCGATACAGGCAACAAAACTTGCCAACATACAGCAAAACATGCCAAACAGGTTGCTGAACTTGCCAAACAGGAAGCAAAGCTTGCAAAACTGACAGCCGAACTTGCCACGGCGAAACTTGACAAACAGGCAGCCAAGCTGCGGAAACAGACAGCTGAACTTGCCGAGCAGGTTAAACTGAGTGCTAGACAGGTGAAAGTGGTAGCAGAACTGGTCCTACTGGTATTCGAACTGTTCGAAATAGTCACTGAACAAGTTACACTGATAATCGAACTGTTCTTCAAACTTGAAGACTAGCTTTGAATTGTAGTGGAACTGTTCAAACTGGTAGCCAACTGCCCGAACTATTGGTTGAACTGTTCAAATTTGTAATTAAACTCCTTTAACAGGCAGTTGAACTGTTAATATTGGTGTATATATACCGAAAAACGGTAAGTAAGCTGCTAGCAGCATATTTTGGCCAATTACCTTGTTAATGTAAATTAATTATAATTGCAACGTTGGGCGCCTTTTGCTCCAGCCTCCCAGACCTGTCGCTAAATAAAGAAACAAACAAAGAAACAAACGAACTACCTTTGTCCGAAATAAGATAATTACAATTAAAACTAAAACTGGAGAAAAAGTAAGTTATCGCAATTTAGATTACTTTTAGAAAGTAATGCAATTTCACAATTACTTTCCTTTGAGCTACGCGACATAAATAACCTTCATGTAACAGCACGTCCTTTTGTTTGCTCTGAAATGCAATTGTCGGGTGTTTTTTGTTGGGCATTTGTTTTGATGGTTTTAATTCATATGATAGAATGCTAAATTGCAAATAGAATACAATTAATTGATTTTTAAACGACACTGTTTAGGATTGTTCGTGTTTGTATCACTAATGATAAGTATATCTCAAGGTTCGATAACGCACACCCTGTCAATGCAAAAGTACCATATCCATGCCGACCGTCGAACAATAATACGGTATTCCTTTTTTTTAAACATTAACTAAGCGATTTATCTGTATACGTTAAGTTCGCAGCAATCGGCACTTTATGCAGTTGCACCGTATGAAGACGCGGATGTCACCGAGCACTTTGATTCAGCTACACATTCGGCGGAAACAATCGTATTGCGCTGTCTCAGTGATTTAGTGCTCAAGAAACACCCTCACTGTATAAGTGGTTATTCAACTGCTACCAACAAAACTGAGCTTGTTGTGCACGTTTGCTTAATGCGGCGGATTATCCGCACCTGAACGACCGCTCGCGGCACCCGCCCGTGGGCGCTGCTGGAGCAGGCCGCATAGTTATCTACGCCAGTTCATCGAAACAAAACCGCTTTGCACCATAATCGTAGGTCATGCAGGTTGTCTTTCGACAACTGAGCGACATGAAAGAACGCTCAAACCATTTTAACTGCATTAGGCTGCGCGATAGCGACAAAGGCGCATTGGCCGCGGTGTACCTCGCCGGCGTTGCTACCCGACAATTCCGCACCGATTGCCGTCAGGTAGCAGCGAATGGGTGACGGGGGCGATGCCGTCGGCTCGCCTCCTTCCCATTGTCGACACTCACACAGAGCCTTGTCACTTTATAGACCCACAAGGCGGCAGGGCGATCAGGCTAATGACCTTTTTCTGCTCCCAGTAACTCTACAGAGCTAAGCTGCAGCAAAAAGAAATCATACAGTATTTCTAACTGCAATTCTATGTGTTGCACCTACTCATGCAGCATGCTAGCTCTTGACAACCGGGGACCTCCCCACTGCAGCTGAAAGTTTAGTAGCAAGCAAAGAACCTGGCGCCACCCGTCGAAACGATCATCGAAACTGCGATGTACCAGTGATTTTAGGATAATGCAGGCTATATTTGCTTAACTGTTGGATTACATTCGGTTGAGAAGCGTCTTCTTCGGTCTGCGACCGCGCCCAGTCTGTTCTTCCCCGCAGGCGTCACGTTCTTCTCCCTGGCTCGCACTCCCCCGGCGGCGTCTCCGGTTCTATCAGCCCGGAGTTGCCTGGACTAAAGGTCGTGTTCGCTATGCGTGGCGAACACGCACACAATACATGGCAATATCTCCCCCTTAAAAATCTTCACGTTTTCACAGGCCCAGCCAGGTAGGTGACTGGCGCGTCCGGGTTGATCTTCTGAGAAGAGGAGGGCTGCCCTCCGTACCTTGGCTACGTGTGCCATTAAGCGGTGTGGCTGGCGAGCATGGAGTGCCTGCCTCCTGTGTTGCAGGATCGTTATGACTGTCCGGAAATGTGGTTGGAAAGTCGTCACTGGAATTCGGAGACGGTGAACTGTTTCGCTGACTGATGCCGCGGGAAGGGACGAACTTTTTTCTGTTTTGGCTCCGTTGAAGTTATCGTCTTGATTCGAAGATATTCCCTCTTCCTCCTTGGGTACATGTCTCCCCTGCTGGAAATGGGCGAAGTGAAATTAGGCCAAAATTCACATTGAACCAATGTGCAACTGTAGGTCCAGGCACATTGAGCAATATGCATTTATGAAACAAAAACCTATGTGCACCAAATGGTAATCCTTTAGGGAATTCACATTGGGCTGATGGTATTTATGAAACAAAAACCAATGAGTGGCAATTGGCAACAGGTACCCCAGTGCACATTGCGTTGAGGGTATTTATGGGGCAAAAACCTATGAGCAGCGATTGGCCACAGGTGCTCCTGTGCACATTGGGTTGATGGTATTTATGAAACAAAAACCAATGAGCGGCAATTGGCAACAGGTACCCCAGTGCAAATTGCGTTGAGGGTATTTATGGGGCAAAAACCTATCAGCAGCGATTGGCGACAGGTGCTCCTGTGCACATTGGATTGATGGTATTTATGAAACAAAAACCAATGAGCGGCAATTGGCAACAGGTACCCCAGTGCACATTGCGTTGAGGGTATTTATGGGGCAAAAACCTATGAGCAGCGAGTGGCAACAGGTGCCCCTGTGCACATTGGGTCAATGGTATTTATGGAGCTAAAACCAATAAGCGACCATTGGCAACAGACACCCCTGTGCACATTGGGTTGATGGTACCCAGCCAATCAGCAACCATCTATTAAACAACCGAGAGATGTGTCGTCCGGACACTTAACATATCCAGTGCATATCTGCTATGATCCATCTAACATTGAAAGTATGTACTGTGCAGTGCAAAATGATTCCTCAGAGAATGTACCACTAACGTAATCTGGATAATGCAGCTGGACATTCAGGACCATTGTAGGATGTTCAGCCTGATCCTGTGGATGTACCATGTACATACCTCAGAAATATTACTCTCCCTGGTATAGGGACTAGCCCTACACTAGGAAGGCAACACACTATAGTACTGCCAGTGTCTAAGCAGCCTCCTTTTTATGCTAGCATATAGCGTGTGAACTGTCCTACAAAAACATTTAAACGGATACGAGTCTAATTCTTTACAAAACAAGAGCTCGGAGGGCAGATTTGCTGTACAGCCTGTGCATGCTCTCAATGTATACCCAAATGGCACATTACAGGTATATAATGTAGCAATCAGGCCCGCAGCAGACATTCTCTATTTTGAAGTTTTTTTTTTTCACCATCAAGCTTAGAAGCTTTACTAGAGGATCAATGCAGATGACACTGACGAGGAAGGCGACACTGCTAATGCCGACTCTATTTAGTGAGGTGGACCTGGCCACATGTGAGAGAACTGTGAAATACTGGAAACAAACATTGTCACATGCTATGACGACAGCCCTGAGGAATTGACCACTGAAGTCTAAGGCGAGGACATCTGCTCTAGAAATGGCCGCCTCGGTGGCTCCGAGGCGAGAGCGCTGGCCTACGGATCCCCATGTGGCGGGTTCGAATCCCGGCCGAGGTGCCCGCAATCTGACGGAGGCTGATTGCGGAGGCGCCGTGTAACCGAGCTTTCGCTTGCACGTCAAAAGATCCCCAGGTGGTCCAAATTAATCCTCAGTCCTCCGCTGGGGCGTGCCAGATGCCCGTCGTTGGTTTGGCACGTGAAACCCCCAAATTTGACTTTTTTTGTGCTCTAGTAATAAGGACACCAGAATCTCATGGCAGCTGTAGCACCGACTGCATAGCGAAAGATGCCGCTGCAGTCTTGCAGCGAAACTTAGAATGTGAGTAGCGCACTAAATTTCTGCCCAGCCTGTCAGGCATGCACATCTATTCTGTAAAAAAAAGCCGCAGTGCCAAACAAATTGCCATTAACTCTTTACTGTTACTGTTAGATGGACAAGCAGTGCTTGATGCTTTTAATATAAAGTATAATATTTGGGCAATGCTGCATACATAGCATGATGCTTTTGAAATAAAGTATACTTACTGAACAATGCAGGATACATTGCTTAAAAAAAATTTCTGATAAACATAATAAAAACCTCAGTGCATTCAAGGCCCACTTAAGGCAGTTCACATCTCTCTCTCCTGTGGTGCAGAACGTTCCTGAAAAAGCAACGAAAAAATGTTATGTTAAAGATATGTGAGCAGTGGTTTATCATGCTTTGAAGCAAAACTAATAACACTGTGAAGTTCTAAGTGAAGGGACTCAAATATGCAAGAATTGGAACTGATGTAAATAAACTGCAATTATTTTATGCCTTGTTTTTAAAGTACATTCACGCTGGATGTGTGAACTGTATTGCCAACTTTTGTTTGTTAGATTAAAATCAAATATCACACAGTGCTCTTGAAATTCGTTGTCTATGCATTCTTTTTAATCTATAATAAGGTACCATTATAATAATGCAATTTTTCCTCTTAGAGATGCACTCCAAAGAAAATTTTTCTATTTAAAATTATTCAATACTGTTCACACCTGTAGTATTTGCTATCAAATTAAACCAAAAGAGGTGTCACTGGCTTTAATATTTAAAGCATTCAAATACTCTGATATAGAAATTATGCTTTGGAATTGCACACCATACTCTACTGTTTTAGAAAAGTTCGAATTTTGTGCTAACGTCAGCCTAATAAGACCAGCTTACCTTTTGAAATGACTGATGTTTAGCAGGTGCGTGGCGAAGCCAGTCCGTGACTATGGTTTCTACCTTGAAGTCTTCACATTTATGGCAGCTCTGCACTGCATCTGATAAAAAAAAAGCAACAGACGCATGACACCAACACATTCATAAATCTGGTTCCATGTGAAGCGATCTGCACTGCAGTACTTTTTTCAGAGATTACTTACTTATGATGCACTCAGCAAGGTGAAAGTTCCTGAATGTCAACTTTCCCTTACGTCCTTCCCACAAAAATTTTCGCCTCAACTGGTCAGTCAGCAACCCCTTCGTGATCCGTCTCGTACAGGGGGCACAATCAGATCCGCCGACTTTGCTGAGCTGTCGAACATAAAAAAAACATCCATATAGCAACCGCTTAGTTCAACTATAACTAGAGATTGGATGTTTCTGTTTATTTATAGTCAAATTTGGCAGGTGTTTATCCGCATCTATTTCTTCATTAAATGTGCTATTAATATTTATACCTGCTCTTATTGAGGCACTTCTGACATTTAAACTAAGGACTTTTGACGTCTTTATCTTAATATGGCGATTGGATTCAAGGTTAGACCACTGAAACAGGTTTGGGCTTACCCAAAAGCCCGAACCTGGCCCGGCCCGCAGGCCGGGTAAGGAGCTTTTTTCCAGGCCTGGGATGAGCTCGGGCTTTTGAATGCGGGCCCGGGCCGGGCTCGGGCCAGCACATTGGCGGGCCTGGTTTGGGCTCGGGCCCACTGTAATTGACCGTAGTGCCGACGGGGGTCATCGTAGAAATCGGCATCTCAGTGATCTCAGCAACATCAACTCCAGAACCACTATACAAGTACCCATGAACGTAGGCCCACCTCTAGACAGTGGACGGCAGCGTCGTTAATCATGAGGTGAGCTTCAGGGTAATCCCATTGGCGTGATGTTTTTGCTTGGTGTGATAAATAGCGACAAACCAAAAATAAACGGACATCGACGCGCTCTGTCGAGCAATTAAAAATGGGGCACTCACAAATATTAACGCTAAACAATCTCAACCTAATTGATCATGAGAAGCTTTTATCTCTCTCGAATGATAGCGGGGAGCGCTAACATAGCGGCAATGACGTAGTGGGGAAGCTTACAGACCTAGTAAACAATTATAGACATACTGGGGAACGTCTGGCAATTTAGTAGTCTTTCTTACAAAACACAATTCTGTATCTTAACCACAGTGCTGAAACCCATTAAAGCACTTTTGATTACATTTATTTTTCAAAAAATGTTCTAAATAGGTACATGACACCAGCAGTCATAACTTTAATTTAGTTCATCGCAAGTTAAATTGCTCTGGCAGCAACGAAGACAAACCTTTTAACTGTGCAGTGAACCAGAATTAATAGAATATGATGAAGTTTCCGTATACCACTGTAAAATAACCCAAAACAACGATTTTCAGATCGGTATGTTTTGCTATAAAAGGCATCAGTATCAAGAGTTATCACCTGATTTCATTTATTCTAGTCCATTGCACACCTAGATATATGATAAATAAGTCTTCAAAGTTTCAATAAAAAGTATTGAATAGGAAAAAGTTATGCATGTTTGCGTATGAAAAGATGGAAAAGGGCGAGTTCAGAGTAAAACAACAAAAAGATTTGAGATAACATGCATCTCGGGTACGTGGGCGGTAACAACTTTGGCTGTATCTCTTGAAATTTTTTTACAGGAATATTCCTGTAAAAAAAAATTTGCTTTTGGCAGAAAAATTGTTTTGTGACATGCTTTTCCCAATTAGGCTGTTTAAAAATACCCTTTTTTATTTGCAGTTACCCTTTAAATATATGTAATTGCACCATTTCAAGAAAGAATGAAATCGCTTTTCAAAATGTTTAAGAAAATATTTCGCTTCACAAAAAAATTTTGAGTGGAGCAGGGTGAAAATCTGTTTTTTACTTCGCTATTTTTCTACCCAGTTCTGTACGCTGGTATGAATACGAAAAGCATACAAAACTCACAGTAATATTTTGTGATGTTGTATGTTATTTCGACTTTTTTTTTAGTTCAAAGGAAAATACTTTTGTATTTTTGTTTATTGAGGTAAAAAATGCCAAACATTGTCTCTGACAATTCGGTGACACCTTCAGAGCCTTGTAACTCACGAGTTATTATATTTGTCGCTTACCAAATACTATGCGGGTGTAGCCCTATACATGGAATATCAATGGGCATAAGTTTAGTTTATTTTATTTTACAGAATCTTTTATATAAAATTTAAGATATCGTCAAAAATGAAATTAACCGATATTTTGAACCCACTTTATCGAAGAGGCTAATTTTTTATTTCATTCAATATTTTTATTATTGCTGCCAATCATATGAACTTTCAATCGGCTTGATGCGATTTCCCCCTTTTTTTGTTGTATCTTCTCTAGAAGTGATCGAAATCTCTCCCACGCTCTCAGAACAACCAAATGCAGTTTCTGCAGGCCGGCTTCGCTGCAAAGACTATACTGCTTATTTGTGTGTTCAAATGCAGCGGGTAAATTCATTTTGGTTGAGAACACTCGTGCTTGGCTACATATTGTATTTTCTTAACTTGTAATGATGGCAACTGACATTGCTTAGTCTGATCGTTAGCGGCGCAATGGATGTACCATTATCCGATGTCTAAAGCCAGGGCACAAAGGGCAGAGAAAACTGAACAAACTCTTCATTTAGCCAGACCGGGGTCATATATTGTT